>CAJVPM010001634.1:0-11558 GCA_910592325.1 Scutellospora calospora | reverse complement strand
ATATATTTTTAAATTTATAATATTATAAATATATGATAATTATATGATAATAATATGATAAACATATTTTGCAAAAACCTAAAGTTTCAGTAAAGGTGTTTAGCTAGTTCATTGTTGTTTATTGTGTTTTTTTGTTGAGATGTATAGTTCATATTTGTAGTCTCTATATTCAGATTGTTGTTGTTATTGTTGTTTTCATTGTTGTTTGATGTATTGTTAGAGCTAATATCATCAATAAGATAACATTTTTTCATTTCACCTCTATCTTCTATAGTTGAAGTTGTAGTATTCAAGTAATTAGTTTTGGATGTTAGTGATTGTCTTTTTTGTGTTTTGTTATCTTTTTTATTTAAGCCTTCTCAAAGGGAAGAGTTTTCTATGTTAGTTGTATAGTTGATTTTTCTTTTTTTTGTTTTTCACAGTATAGTTGTTGAGTAGTACAAAAAAAGTTAATAGTATTATTAAATAGTATTTAGTATATTGAATTCTTTGTTAATAGTTTCTAAAATATATTTTTTTAGGCAAATTTAGTTAGTATATTTAATAAATTAATAACAAAACAAACTTTATTAGACTGCTATGAATAATTATAAATATTAACTAAGGTTTAATTCAGGTTACTAGAATCACTTTCACTTACTTCTAGTGAATACATGTAGTTTTAGCTAACAATTCCAAAAGTTTATCTTTTTTTATATTTTGAAATGTATTTCACATTTTGATTAAAGAGCAATTGAGTGCTCTTAATTCTTTGAGCTTTTATTATAATCACAAATAAGATAAAATCAAAAAAAAAAAAAAAAAAAAAAAAAAAACAAAAAAAAATAGTAAATGCTTTGTTGAGCCTGCTATTTGTATATAATTGTCAATTATCTATCTTCAACTTTCTGGTCTCTCTCTTTAAAAATCTATTATTTTGATAGCAGTATAGGCTGTTCAACTAGCCAATATCTCTCTTCTTGTTGAGTTATGTCTTAGAGCTAATGACCTCAACAATTCAGATACTAGTCTTAATAGAATTTTTTGTTAGTTTTATATTCAAAAGTTTTATTTACCTTTAGTTTGTACTTTTTAGATACTATCTATAAAAGTATTTTTATTTAATCCTAAAATATCAATAGTATAAGTATAAAAAAAAAAGAAGCATATAAAAAAAAAAAATTAGAAGTATATAAAAAAAAAAATAGAATTCAATATTACTTAAACTTCTTTTGAATTTACTTTCTTTATAACCTTTATTTTTATTAGTAGCTAGTATTTTTCATCATTATAAGAGTCTTTATTTTCACTATTATCATTTCTTTTAAATACTATAACTTCTAATTAATGTTTTGAGCTTTTATTTAATAATTTATTAATATTTAGCAATACCTGAATCTCTTCTTTTATAATACAATTTTCATCTTCTAATTTTGCTACTTTTTGTTTTAATTTAGTATTTTTGTTACATAATTTTGTATTTTCTATAAAATTAATTAATAAAAAAAAAAGATTCATTAAAATTTCATTAGAAAATAAATAAAAAAAAAAAAATTCATTTAAGTTTTGTTAAAAAAATAATATATAAAGAAAAGCTTTTAAAAAAATAATAAAAGTTAATAATAATATATCAGCAAAGTTTCAAATTTAAATCTGAAATTTTGCCAATATATTTTTTTCTAAATCTGAAACTCTTAATATTTATTTTTAAAAACAAATATTATCAGAGTTTCAAATTTAGAAAAAATAAAAATAAAAAAATAAAAACATTAAAGTTTCAGTTCCAAATTTATTTTAACTTTACCAAAAGTCTTTTTTGTAGGTTTTGAGTTGCTAGCAATTATACTTTTTAGAATTTGAAGTATCAAGTATTTTTTTTCATACTAGCTAGAAGTGAGAGTTCTATATAGATGAAGTGATAAGAGTAGTAGGTAAGGAAGAGGTTTACAAGATAGGAGTTAAGAAAGGAGAAATAGGAGTACTTACTTGAGATAATCTATAAGAAGTTTGGTCTAATTTTGAGGTTTCCAAAACAGAAATACTTACTTGAGATAATTGACAAGAAAATCAGCTCAATTTCAAAGATTTAGTTATAAATGATAGTTCAGAAGATTTAGTTCTCAAAATAGAGTGACTTCTGGAGGCTCACTTAGAAGGTTTTTTTGACAATTGTTTTTGTAACATAACAGAGAAGATAATGATAAAAAAAGAAAAAAAAAGTAAGAAAGAGAATATAGAAAAAAACTAAAAAAAAGAGAGAATGCAAAAAAAAGGAGAGAATATGAAAAAGAGAGAGATAGCAAGAGAGTAAATATGAAAAAAATAATAATTTAATAATTATAATAAATTTGTACAAAGATTTTTAATATTATTCATGATAAAAAGTAATACTGTTTAAATAAAATAGAGCTAAAAAAGCTTATATGAAATAGTAATAAAAAACAAAATTTATGAAAAAAGAACCTTAGCTTTTATAAATTTTATACTGAAATATTTCTATGAATTTGTATAATATATTAGATAATACATAATCAAAATTCATTAAGTGAATTTCTTATACAGGATCAGATATAATGAGTAAATTAATTTTGTATAACAAAAACAATAATAGAAAGTTTCTATATGATTAAATTTGATAATATTAGTACTAAAATTGCTAAAATATTTCTTTTTAATCTTATGTCTTTGTGTAATATATTAGATAATGCATGATTAAAATTCATTAAGTAAATTTCTTATGCAGGATCAGGTATAAATAGTAAATTAATTTTTGTATAACAAAAACAATAATTAAAGGTTCTTATATGATCAAATTCAATAATATTAGTACTAAAAATTAATATTAGATATCTACAATAAGAAATTAAAACAGGGACACAAATCACTAACTCTTCCCGTAGATTACTTATACCAAAACTTCCAAAAAATATTTGTTCATAACTAAATATTTTACTAAGTAAACCCTTCTTAGGCCACTAAGCAAAATTGTTCTACACAAGATTCTGCTTCAGTAGAGCCTAATTTTATATCTTTCGGACTTAAACTCGCAAAGATATTTACTTTAATAGTTAATATAACAATTTATTATTATCTCTGAATTTCACTAAGACAACAACTCTTAGTCACTAAAAGAGTTTTATCCAGCTCACCTTTAGCTTTACATACATATATATTTTATAAAAAACGGATAAAAACTTGTTAAATTATTAAAGAAAAACTCGTTTAAGGTTTTTTCTAAAAAATTCTAAAAAATAAAATTATCTTCTGTTTTCCCCCTCAACCCGAATCTAAATCATATGACAAATCAACCAAAATTCATTGGTTTATCCCAAAATAGCACTAATTATTAAAACTTCCCTTTTAAATTCATTTTAATTAAACACAAATTAATTGCTTACATATTTGTACTAATTCTAATTTAGTACAATGTAATAATAAAATCTTACTATTTTTAGCTTGGTGACACATATCAAGTTTTGTACCACATCAGCCACACTAGCTACAAGCCATACTAGCCACCTTGTGGGTTATACAACTGGTGTTACATTATGCAAACTAAACTATATCTTCTCAGAAAGATCTCCTCACTCTTATCTCAAATATAATATTATAAAATTACTAAAACCTCTCTATGATACTTCTAAAACAAATATACTATCTTAACAATATGCCAACTCTCACTCAACATGAACCTGACTCCTTCAACTTGGACTACTTCCTATCTAAGTATAGTGACAGATATAGTATAGTCACACGTGAACATAATCTTGCTCAACTCAAACCAATGCTTTTTGTCTTTAATCCTTCCCAATGCGCATCTGCTAAACAACTTCACTACTTTAATGTGCCAACTCAACCTTCTTTAATCAACTGTCTCTGCAAAAAATACCATATATATTTCATTTCCAAACACTATACTTTAGAAATCTCCAGATCTAACACTTCTACACCAAACCCCAATACTCCTACACCTATAGATATTATACCAAAACAAGTTCAAAAAATCCAAGACCAAATCTCTAAATCACCAATTAAACAAAATACAACTTCTTTACCCCTCTTCCTATTCAATTATGATACTCAAAGTATTGTAACATCTTCTACAAATTTAAATCTTCTCAACAAACAAATTCCAATTACTACTCACTCTCACTATGTTTACACATGCTTAGTCTATCACCAAAAAAACATCTCTTGTGTTTTTCTTTCAAATGAAAAACATTCTCTCTAATCTGAATCTATTCTTAAAGGCTTCCCAGTTCACTCTGAATGCATTAATAATAGTAAAATCAAACCACTTCCCTAATCTAAACCTCTAACATTAACACAGCAAAACACTTTTTATTTTATCAAATTTAGCCTAATGACTACTGACCAAAAAAAGGCTCTGTTCTAATCTGTTCTTGCCAAACTTACTAAAAAACCACTATTCAAAAGAGATACTTCAAATGATCTTGATTAGTTCAAAGCTTTCCTCATAACTGAGGAAATGTAACAACATACCTAACTCAATATACAAGTCTCGATTAAACTTTTCAGCTTCCTAAAACCAAATCTTATCAATTTTATACCAGGAAAAATTCTTAAACTAGTATCTGAAAATACTCCCACTTCAAAAAGCAACTTTAAATATCTCATTAAATCAATAGCTAGTCAGCACTCTGATTTTCTTACTGATCTCATCTTTAATGCAAATTCAAAAATCGACAAAGCTACTACAATTCCTTTCAATATTATCTATTTAACTTTCAAATCTCTCTTATCTAAATTTATAACAATCCTTTTTACCAAACTTAACTACCAAAAAATCCTCTCATTATTCGACACAATTCCTCCATATACTTTCTAAAACTGCAACTTATTTGCTATTAATCTTGCCAGAATTCATCTCTTTCTTAATAATGATTACAAAACTATTCACGCTAACAAATTCTATGAAGACCTCAACATCAAACCCAAAAGATTTCAATTACATTACTTTATTTCCGAAGACAAAATCTACTAACCTCTCTTTCAAATACAACATGACAACAAATTTAATATTAACATCTCTCTTAACATTTCTAAACAAGAATTTACAGAAACTTTTAGGATTCCCTCACTCTAAAAACTTAAAGAAGATCTTGACAAATGGTTTGAACTATTTTTCAAAATTTACAAAAACCAATTCCTAGAAATAGACTAAACCAAAATCTACAATTATATCAAGCATGAAATTGCACTTAACCTAGCTAAAGCCTGCAAAAAACTTCTCCCAGAAGATTTTAAAATAACTTCAATTAAATCTCTCTGTGAATGTACAGTTCTCTGTACCAAAGCTGCCCTCTTTTATATCCATACTTGTACTGGTACAGACTGCAACATCCTGCCTACTGATACAGAACACACTTTTAAAAATATTTCAACCTCTTTCTTCAATGAATTCTTTATCAAATTCCTAGTAACTCCATCCTCTAATCCTCCTAAAGACAGAGTTAGATGAATACATCCTGAACTTAATACTCTACAATTTGAAAAAGATCAACTAAATGAAGCTTCATTCCAAACTCCTACACTAATAAATCTATTCCGTAAACTAGCAAACTCAGCTGAACAGGAATTTGTTAAAGAAAACAATACTATAACCAATATTAAAAGACATACTTACTACTTCTATATCTATCTTAAAACCTTCCTTTCATTAGCAGCTATTAATAAAAGAATATCCACTCTCAATAATTACTAAGCAATTCAAAAAATTACATCCAAACCTACAAACACACATCATCTGGCTAGAGTTCTAACATACTTCTACTTACTATAACAACCAAAACTCTCTATCACACAAATTTCTGCAGAGTACAAAGACAAATTTTATCCTCAAGCAGAAAAAATTATTTTGAAAAATTTAATATCCAATTCAATACCACTACTATTAATGATGATATTCTATTCAACTCACTATTTTTATCCTTAATAAAAAATAAAAAAACTACACAAACTTATACTGATAAACTCAATTTAAACATCAATACAACAACTTTACACAATCGTTTTCAATAAACTCTTCTGTAAACAACATTGATACAACTGCCACTTCAGAATAATGATATTCTCTACTTATTGTGGGCCATTTCTAGAAGAGAATATAGTAAGTAGACGAGCAGACAAGTCTATTTATGTGGAAGACCAATTTTATGATAACCAGATCCAATGTACAGAATAGGCTTTGGACCTTGCATAACTGTGAGAACTGAGTATATGGCAAGCGATTCTACAGAAGACTTACTTACCTCTTCAGATAATAATATTTCATTACACACTGAAGAAAATACCTGCTACAACAACTTTTTATTAATAAATAACCTCCCAATACTTAGCAAAAACGAAACTCTCAATTCTTTCCTCAAACACCTACAAAAACTATCAAATACACTTCCATTCAAAATCTCAATCAATAAATCTCAAACAGAAACTCATGTCTATACAAATACAAAAGAATCTCTTCTTCTGAATCATATTCTACTCTTGCCTCAACATTATACAAATTTTATTATCTACTAATTCGAACAAAAAGTAAACATCCACAAATTGATTCAAATATTTTTTTCAAATCTACTAATATTTCTAATATTACTAACTACCAAACAACAAATACTCTCCTTACAGAAAATGAAATACTAACTCATTCTCTAAAAATTAATTCTCTAAACACAAATGGCCTATTAGAAAACTACAAACAACAAAGCCTTATAGACTACATCTCAGAAAACCAAATTAATATATTTGGTATCTCTGAAACTCACTTAAACCTCAAAGAGCAAAATTCTCTTCAATATCAAAAAACCTCTCTAACTATCAAAAATACTGGACACCTAGTGATCACTATTAGTGTGGCATTAGAATTTTAATTCACAACCAAATAGCAAAATATATTGGAAAAATTCAAAGCTTCAAAAACTTCATTCTCAAAATTAATCTTTATTTCAAAAATAATCATATCAAAATAATTCAAATTTATTTTTCCACACAAGAGAAAAAACAACTGCATAAAGAAGTTACTACCTACTTATCTCCTATCCTCCAATCTGATAACTTTAAAATTATAATCATGGGTGATTTAAATAGTACTCCAAACCTCAAATTGGACAGACTACCTGCTAAAAAAACTAGCATACCAGAACACTAACTCCTTAAAACTCTTAAAAACTACAACTTCTACGATACTTTTCGACTTTTCCACTTTACTACTGCTAAATTTACATATACTTACAATGTTAGTACTAGCAGAATTGATCAAATATGGACCAATGTCCATATTACACTTCTTGACTATGCAGATATTCAACCAAATCCCTTTACTACATCAGACCACTCAGTAATTACCCTAGAAGTAACAATTTTCTTAAACAAACCTGCTATAACAACATACTACACACAAACTCTATTTATATGGGACAAAACACAAGCTACTCAAATAGAAGTATACCAAAATCAACAGAACAAAGCTTAAACCTTTTGCTAATTCCAATCTCTAAAATTACAAACACAGAAAATCTCGATAATATATAGCACCAAATAAAAAAATCAATCAACAAAGCAGCCTTCAAATATATCACATACAAAAAAATCAAAACAAACATCTCACTATCAGATCACCCAAAACCTATACTGCTTCCATTATACAACTAACTTAAAAACATTATCAACATCAAAAAATCTCTTACAAACCCAGATATTACTCAACTTTACAATTCTTATACTAACAAATACTCTTATAATACTCTTCTACTCAAATCCTTTCAACAATTCCTAAATGCAAACCCAAATCCAAATACTATTCTAATTCTTCTTAAAAGTGAAATCAAAAATCTCAAAGTCCAAATTCAAAAAGAAACAAAAGAACAAACACTAACAGAAATTCAAAACAAATTACAAGAAAGAAATGCAAACTTCACTCAAAACCCTAAACTCTTTTTTCACAACATTCTTGAAAAACCAAAAAATAGTATCAACTTAGACCGTATACTAACAAATAACAATTTAACAACCCAACCCTCTGAAATTAAATCATCTCTCAACAATCATTTCCAATAGTATTTCCAAGAACTTCCATACACTCAAATAGACACAAACTCACGCTTCTATAACCTCTACAAACCTCACCCAGAAAATAAACACCTATATCACAACCTTCTCTTAGAAATAACACTAGAGAAATAGTTCAAAACAATCAAAGAATTACCAAATAAAAAGGCTACTATCCCTTTTGAACTCAACTACGAACATATCAAAATACTCAACTCTAAAAGTCTTAATATCCTTCACCTTTTACTCTCCAAATGCCTCCTCCTACAAAGTATCCCTACAGAATAGAAAACATCTAATATCTTTCTTATTTCTAAGAAACCCTCTTGGGATTTCACACTAGATCAAGTACGACCAATCTCTTTAATAGAACCCATGAAAAAATGCTTAATCAAAATCTTCACTACATGCCTCGACCAAATTATAAACCAAAACCATCTCCTTAGCAATCTAAATTTTGCAGCTACAAAAAATTGCTTAATACATACTTCAATTCAAATCTTGTTAAATACTATTGAATATTACAAAGCAAACAACAAAGAAGCATGAATACTCTTCCAGGACATATCCAAAGCCTTCGACAAAATTAATAATAAATGCCTTATTAATGCCTGCAAAAGAATTGAAATTCCTCAAAATACTATTAACTTTATTCAATTTCTACATCACAACAGAAAAGCAAAAGTAATTACAGCTCATGGTCTCACTGAACTAATTTCTCTCTACTCTTGTATTGAACAATGAGAAACCTTCTCACCACTCCTTTGCAAAATATACTATGATCCTATACTAAGCTATATCAACACTAAACACAAATTTAAATTTCTCAAAATAATAGCTAAATTACTCTCTGACCTTATATTCTCTAACAAATCTACTCCTATTACAATTCCTCCTCTGGTATTTATAGATGACACTGTCTGGCTCTGTGAAAAAAAAGAAGACTTATAGGAAATACTTCATGATATCTTAGAACTTTACCACTTTAACAACATTTAAATAAACCCCTCAAAATCTAACCTTCTTCACATATCCAAATCAAAATCCTCCCAAACAAACATATCACCTAACTCTCTTTTAACTTTCAATAACCAACAAATTCTTCCTCACAAACCAAATGAAATAATAAGATACTTAGGTATCTTTCTTGATGGAAACAGCTCACCCAAACCTATAGTCAACACAATTTCAAACAAAATATATCAATTTACTCACCTTATTCAATATAAAAAACTTCTTCTAATACAAATTTCTAGATTATTCAATACTATTCTATCACTATCAATAGAATATCTCCTTCAAATCTGCTCTCTTTCTCAGAAAAAAATAAACCAACTCTTAGCTAAACTCACTAAAAGTATTAAGCATATGCTGCACCTACTAATTAACACAAATAATAACATTCTCACAAACCCCAAACTCCTAAATATTCTAATACTTAACAAATTACTTCTTTTAACAAATAGTAGCAATATTGATAGATGCTTAAACTCAAACATACTTCTATCTCAGATCACCTTAACTCGTATAAAAGAATGGTTAACCAGGATTTGGCAACCCACTCTAACCAAAAAATCATCCTCTCAAATCAACAGAAAACTCTAAACTTTACAATTATAAATCAACTTATACCTATATACAAAAACAATATATCACTCAACAACTCTATCTTCAAAAACTTTCAAACTAATAATCAAACTAAACAACTCAATCTCATATATAACTTTCTATTAAAACTAAATACAGCAATGACTCTTAGCCTTAGAAACAATCAAATCCTATTTCTCAAACAACTTCTAACAGCTGATAATCAATTTCTACTACTATGAAAAAACATATATTTTAGGATTTATAGGCCACCATGAGAACCAACTCCTAAATGGTTCAAAGATCTTTCAAATCAAATTAACTCAATACCAATTCTCAAAATCTGACTAAATCTAAATCTTAAAACAACAAACCTCTTTCTTAATACACTGAATCTAATAATACTACAAAACCAAAACAAAAACTGCTGGTCTCTTCTTAATACCCAAACTGAATACAAAATTGGTAAAATTACCAACCACCAACCTCCTCATACAATATTCCAAATCTACTAAATTCTTTCTCAAAATACAAACTCAATACTTATATCACCTACATCTGACAAATTTCAAATTAATTCCAACCAATTAATCAACATTAAATGCAAAATACAAAAGGAAAACCAACAATACAAACTCTGCATAAACCAACAAGAAATCCAAGCTTTGCACAAAATATACTACTTCCTCACAATATCTTCAACACATATTCTACCAGAAATAACAATTCTACCACCTGATATTTCTATTATTCAAAATACAATTACAAATCTATCGTATCAAAACCAAATTATTAACCTCCACAACTAAATTCTCTCTTTAAATTCAAATAACTTATATTTCTACACAGATGCATCAATTAAAAACTCGCAAACTCCAGATATTAAAACTAGCATTGCCTAGATACTTCAAAATAATACTCAAATTAAATTTAATATATCAATTTCAAATGCACCAAACTCTACAAGAGCTGAACTCTCAATATTCATATTTTTATTTCTAACTCTACCAACTAACTACAAAATTCACATCCACCTAGATAATCTCTCTGTAATCCAAATACTTAAAAACAATTTACTATACGACTACTTAATACAAACTAAACAAAATATCTGGAACATCATTCATATACTAAACTTCCTTATCAAAAAGAAAAACATACAATACACTATATATAAAACCAAATCACATTCCAAAAACTCCTTCCATAATATTGCTGACTCTCTCACAAAACAAGGGTCTAACAAAACAGAAATCAATCTAAATACTAACTACTTCTCTTTACCTATATTCTTCACATAGAACCAAATACCTATCACATTCAAAATATGAAAATTCTGCACAAATATCCTCTCAATTCAAACATTTTCTCTACCAACATATTCTCTTCTTTCTCTTTCCTTTTTTTCTTGACTCTATATATTTATATTTTTATTTTTAGTATATTTTATTCTTATTTTATTTTTTTATATTCTTATTTTATTATTTTTATATCTTTTTATACTTCTATTTGGTGATCTCTCTCTCCTATGTTAATAGCTATATTTTCTTTTTCCCATTTTTGAAATTTACAACTTTAATTTTTTTTTAATTTAAAGTTAACATATATTGAATTTCCTCTTTAATTAGAAAACTTTAATTTCAAATACATGCAAATCTTTATTCCAATTGGTTAATCATTACCAAATTTGAATATTCTTAAAGATTGCATGCAAAAATTTTAATAACTGCTTGCTTTAGTAAAGTAGTTTGGATTTGTGACCATGAGGCTAGTAGTCATAGGTTCAATACTTGCTAGTTGATAGTTAATCTTCTGATGAGTTATAGTAGCAGACTAGCACTAAGTAGAATTTCTTTTTACTTAGTTGCTTAAGCTATTTTGGATATAGAACTCAAAGAATTTGATATAATGAACAATATTTTATA
>CAJVPM010001633.1:0-11559 GCA_910592325.1 Scutellospora calospora | reverse complement strand
TTTCTTAGCTGATTAGATTTTATTAGTTTGTTATTATGAAACTATTACATGAATAGTTTCTTAAGGTTTTACAGTTATATAATAAGTGTACAACAAGCTATATATATAACTTTAGTTATTATCTAATTTAAGAGTCTGCTATACAGATGATCGACTATCTGTTAGTTTTATACTATGCTGCTATACCTGCAACCTACCTGTGAGTTACCTATTTAAACACTCTAGTCATTAATTTTTCTTCACATCTCAAACTAATATTACTACTATATCTGACTGCTTAAGCTAATTAACTTATATGCAGATCCATTTACTGCATAGCTTAGGTCCTCTCAAGATATGTATTTTGCTTAACATATTGTGAGTACATAGAGCTTCAGTTAATCTCAGAAGTAATTCCTACTAGAGTAGTTATATATCTATTTTACAGATTCACCTGGCTTAGACCCTTATAGATGTTTGTATGAACCTAGTTCTTGCTATAGCTCTCTACTAGATATAGTCTTTTAAGTTTCAGCTAGATATTTCACAAGATAGATTCTTCTAATCTAATTAGCTACTAAGCCTAGTTGGTATTATTATTTGTAGTCAGCACTAGACTGTAGATTCATAATGGTCTTACTCACACCTATCAATCTCATATTCTTCATACTTAGATTTTTTACTGAATCAAGTGTTAACTGGCTTGACCATTGAAATCTATACTACTTTACTAAACTCAGAATTTCTACTATATAGATCCTCTGTTTGTAGATTCTATCAAGATTTATTCATGCAATTAACTCAAACATTATGTTATATTTCCAAAGTCTGAATGATATTAATGCAATGTGATTTATAGAGTTGTAATCTTCAAAAACAAACAGAGTTTACTATAAGTTGAGTATAAAGGTCTAGATAATTATTCAATTTGTTAACAGTAAGATTTGAACCTCAGATCTCTTGTATAGTAGTCTAGTAACCTAACTACTATACTAAGATCATTAGACCTTAAGAAGTAGTTTATTTATAATTATTCTTTTTTTTTTTTTTTTTTTTTTATTTATTTTTTATTTTTTAAGTTAGCTTATATTACTAGGCAATTTTTATTAGTTTAATATATGAGATTATACATGGACAATCTTTATAGTTTGTAATTACATAAAGAGTATACAACAAGCTATTTGTACAATTTTAGTCATTATCTAATTTAAGTAGTCTGCTACACAGGTAATAGACTATCTGATTAGTTCTACACTATGCTGCCATACCTGTAACCTACTTGTGAGTTATCTATTTAAATACTCTGTTCAACTAACTCATACCATTACAAACTAATGTCACTATAATACCTAACTACTTAAGTCAGCTAGCTCGTTACAAATCTATTTTTTAACTCTAGCTTAAGTTCTCTTAGGATACTTATTGCTCAATATATTGTGAGCTTGCAGAGCTCTGGTTAACCTCAAAGCATACCTACCAGAGCAGTCTGTACCTATTTCACAAATTCATCTAGCTTAGACCTTTGTAGATATTTGTATAACTCTAGTTCCTACTGTAGCTCTTTACTAGTTTTCTGTTTACTGATTTCTTCAGATATTTCATGAGATAGATCCTCTCAATCTAGTTAGCTACTAAGCCAGATTGGTGTTGCCATTTCTTCTTGTAGAACAGACTTACTCGCACCTCTCTTAATCTATATTTTCAGAGTATAGTTTCTTTTCTAGATCAAGTGTTAGCTAGTATAACTGTTGAAAGCTGTACTACTTCATCTACTTAGGATTTCTACTATGCAGATTCCCTGCTCATAGATCCTATCAAGATTTATTCATGTAATGTTATGTCTCTTCAAATACCTCATCACACTTTCAATATCTAAATAATATTTGTGCAACATGATTTACAGAGTTACAATCCCAGAAATGAACAGAGTTTACTGTAAATTAGGTACAAAGGTCTAGATAATTATTCAAATTCATCGACAGTGAGATTTGAATTCTAGACCTCTTGTATGGTAGTCTAGCAATCTAACCACTACACTAAGATTATCAGACTTAATTTATAATTATTATTATTTTTTTTATTTTTTTTTTTTAGCGATCTTGCCCAACATTTTATTAAGGAAAAGCTTATATATACTACAAAGTAAATTACTATCTAAAGTATAATAAAATACTCTCCTTCAACCATTCCGAACTCACTCAGCTGTCTTAAGATACCTAAGTACGATCTGCAGCAGCAACAATTTCTCTCACAGAGACTTTAGTTTGCAGATACAGACTTTAGGCCTCCAGTCTATAAGAGGCTGTTACTAGCCTATATCAAAACTACCTTATTTTGTTTTAATTTTTAACTATCCTTCTTTTTTCTCAGTTCTTACCCATGTGTCAACCCTTTCTAATACCTCTTTCTGTAATCTTTCTTCTTTCTCTTTTATCCTTTCCTTTTCTGTATTACTAGATTGGATATTTTCTTTGTCTTCATTTTCCTTTTTACTTCATTTTTTCTTTTTGTTCTTAGTCGAGATTTGGTTATCTTTTTCTCACTTGATTATGATTTCATACTGGAATTTTCATAGACGTTCGAAAAAACATATCCAAAAGTGTTTTACAAAGCTAACTAAAATTCTGCTTGTCTTCTTTCTTGACTAAGTTACTTTGCTTAAGCTTGTGAGCTGCTTAATACTTGTAAGTCCTCTTAGGTGCATCCTTCTGTTGTTCATTTTTTTCTCTGACTCAGTACCGTATATTGCTTCTTCAAGAGAAATCTCGTTTAATGTTAGATCTAATTTTGTCGAAGCTTATAGGCCTGTTAGCTATATAGCTTCTTTTTCGAGTTTTCTCTAAATTCTTTAGTATATTTCGTATTCTGCCAGGTGGTAGAAAGTTTTATCTTTTCGGAAACATACTATATATCTTTGACTTTTGTACAGCTTAGAATTCCTTTAAAAGCAAATATCTTTTGTAAGTAAAATCTTGTTAATGTATTTTATACAAAACATAAAGGATTTGCTCTTTTTCAAGCTAATACATTTTTTGCCTTGTATTTTTTTGAGCAAATCCTAAATAATTTTCCAATTTAGCTCTGTATCAGAATTAGAATTTAGGTTGTGAGCCACGATTTCTGCTATTTTGCTTAGGTTTGCCTATTCTGTTTTATATACTGTTGCTGTAATAATATTTATGAAAGATCTTAGAGGCCTTTCAATTGCTTGACTTTTCCATTTAGGTATAGCTATTAGGTTGCTAGATGTTGTCTCCAGTATGCTGAGACTTATAGGTTTTTTCATTCCTTCCTTAGCTAACCTATCTGCTTAGTCATTCTATTTGTTTCTGCTATGACCTTTGACTTTATGCAATGTTAGATTTAAGTCTTTCACTTTACAACATCTTTGAATATGGCTTATTATAATTCTGTTTTTTAGCTTAAACCAGCTTTGTGTACTATTGTTAGCATTAACTCTTTCTAAGGCTTCTATTGCAGCTTTGCTGTCTGTATAAATATGTGCTTCAGTTTTACATAGTGCTGTAAGAAGGGCTGACCAGATCACTCCTAGCTCAGTACATGTTGAAGAGGGCCAATTTTCTAGACTACTACTAAAACTAATATTTCTATCTACTATGTCTTTTTCTCTAACTACTCATCCTATACTCATTTTCTCTGCATTTTCTCTTTTGCTATCACTTTCTAATACTCCATCTGTATAATACTCTATAACTTTCTTCCCTTTTAATTCTTCGTATGCTTCTAGTAGATCTTCTTTTAGGCACTCTTCTCTTATTGAGTTTTGAATAATTACAGATTCAAGACTGTTTGTTACGATTTCTATACTTAGCTCTTGTCTAAAGCTACTACTTTCCACTATCTCTTTAGTTTCTATATATGCAGTTGAAAGTACTTCTAGTAGTAGATTTCTCTCTTTTTTTCTTTGTATATTTACTACCTGGTGCTATTCTTCGTGATTAATGCTGATTACACAATCACTATTATTAAAGCTTCCTAGATTGCACCCATTACACTTAATAAAGGCCTGGCTTCCTGCACTATTCTTATCTTCTTTCCAATAAGTTGCTATTGCTCTCTTCTTAGTTTTTCTTATCGTTTTGCCCAAGTGCAACTTTTTTTCTTTCTTTAATAAGAACTATTCCTTCTTTCTTCTGTCTTCTGATATTTTTTTTGGTCGTAATTTGCTTGCACTTCTATTGATCCCTTCAACTCTATATGTATCGTGTACTTCTCTTGAATCTTTACTTTTCAGAACTTTTTCTTCAAGTTTTGTAAACTAAGTCAGTGTGTATCCTTTCTTTTTGATGTCTTTTATATATTTTAATTGTTGCCAGGTTAATAACAGGCTTTCTGAGCAGTCTATTAGCTATTCGAGAACGAAAAAGTTCATTTTGTCTAAGTGAATGAAAGCTTGTGTCTCTTTGTTGCTCAGCAAATTTACAATTTCAGATCCTTTTATATTTAGTGAGCTTGGATCTTTGAATAACTCCTCTATCTCGATATCTAGCTTAGCTGTTTTTTGAAGCACTTTTAAAGCTAAATTGTATTTAGGTGCAGTTCTGTTTGGCTTACAAGTCTTACTTATCAGGCTACTTAGATATTTTCTTTGTAGTTGCCTTTCTTTAATTCTCAGTCTAGTAGTTTTTCCCAATACTTTCTGCTGTTTTATACGTATAGTTAGTTCTGTTAGGTGATGTGCAAGTTGGTTTTGCCATATCGATCTTAAACCTATAAAGCCAATATGACTACAAATAGAGTTTGCTGTAGATTTTGCTAACTCTAATTTGTTTTTAATTAAAATCCAGATCAGTTTTTGCAGATTGTTACATATAGCCTTGCTAAGAAATGTTATTTGCAATCTGTACTCGATACTTAGTAGAAGTATACTATTGTTCATATATATCAGCTGACTTGCAGATACTTTCTTCCATTTAATTGCTTTGCATATTTTGCTAATTTCATTTCTTATTATACTTAGGTTTAAGCTATATTTCCCTTTGCTTGCAATCCATACCCCGAGATGTCTTGCTAGGTCAGTCTCTTTTTTTTCATAGACCTTGTTTTGGTTCTTGTCTACGATGATAGCTAATTGGTCTTTGCCTTTATACTTCTTTTTGTTTGCATTTAATACAATAAGCTCTGATTTCTTGCTATTAATCTCGATATCATTTATTGTATAAAACTTATTAGAGATATCAATAATTTTTTGTAGCTCCTTTTTAAACTTAGCGATCTACATAATATCATCAGTGTAAGCTAGAACTGCTTACCAATAAGATATTTCTTAGTTAAGTTGTGTATGATATCTGTTGGCCACTCTGTTATCATTTCGTAACCTAAGTTCTTTGTTTCTTGAATTATGCAGAATAGTGGATCATAAAAAATATGCCAGGCTAGAGATGAGATTACTTTGCCTTAGTCGAGACTGTCTTTAGCTTCAAATTCCTTTGTAAGACCAAAGTTTGTTATAATCTTAATTTTTCTTCTTTCATAGAGGCTCAAAATGAAACTAGTTGTTTTTTCGAGTAATCTTATTCTTTCTAGTGATTTTTTGAGCATTTCTAGGCTTACTGAATCAAATGCCTTATGCATGTCTTGAAACAGAATCTATAGCTCATTGTTTTTTTGCCTCGCGTCTTCCAAAATGTTGTTCATGATGTGAACTAGACTCGCTGTACTATTGTCTGATAGGTCTGTGAAGTTTGGTCCCTCTAGTATATTATGTTCTACTATAATTCTGTCTAGTCTTTGAGTTACTACTCTTACTACAGTCTTGCGGAAGGTTTCGATCAAAACTATTAGACGCACATTATATAAATTGAAATTCCAGTCTTCTCCTTTAGGGATAGGATATAGTTGACTTAGTTTCCATTTAGCTGGTATCTCTCCTTCTCGAATGCACATGTTCGCAAGATATTTGAAGAGTTTTTGTGCAATAGAACCTGCTTTTTTAATTAGTAGATAACTTATACCTGATGGACCTGGTGCTGATTTGGCCTTAGTCTTTTTTAGTGCTTCTGCTTATTCTTTTTTAGAGACCTCATATACTAGACTGTCATATATTTTTGTATCTACTTTCTCCAAAGGTTTGTAAGCTTTTTCCCATTGCTTAGGCATGTTTGTACTTTGAGTATTTCCTTTTCTAAATTGCTTTTGAAAGTGATTTCTCACTTCATTCAAGACTTTATTTTTTTGGTTCAGTAGGATTATGTCAGAATTATCTTCTTTTATGACTCTGTTTATGATTACTCATCTAGAAGATCTCTCAAGTAAGCTACTAATCATATACTTGAGCTCTCCTTGTATTGCCTCGCAACATTGTTCTACTGCTTGGTTTATCTCTTCTAATTCTTTTTTTTTTCTTGCTTGTTGCACTTTTGTATATATGATTTTTCACTATGTCTTGAGGTCTTCAAGCCTTCTTTTAGACCATACCCTTTCTGATAGTTCTTCTATTTCAGTTTCATATTTTTCGTTTAAATACTTTATCTGTAAATTAATATTAGTTCTGTTTGTTTCGATGATTTGTTGACCAATTCCTTCTACATATTGCTAGCATATTTTTCCAATTTCTTTAAGTCTTTCTTTATGCTATCACTTTTATTTTCTTTTTTTTTTGTCTTGGTTCTCTTGAGTGCTACTTTCTTGCCTAGTAGTGTAGCTTTAGTGCACTTGATGATGCTAGCTAATATTATATCCCACAAATCATCTTTGCTTATCATTTCTAGTCTGTTTAGGTTATTTTTCCTTTTCCTGCTACTTAGCTTCTCTTCGAGTGTGTTGTCTAGCTTTGTTTTGTAATCTTTTCAGTTCTCTTCTACAGCTTTTTCTAGACTAAACACCCATTTTTTGCTTTTTAGCCTTTTATTACAAGCTGCAGTTCTAGATTTTTTCATAATTCCTGTTGCTATATTTGCCTTTACTATTACATGGTCACTATTTGTAATTGCATCTGACTCAATTATCTGACAACTTATTAAGCCCTGTGCTAGATCTTTTGAGATTCAGATGTAGTCGATTCTAGACTTCACCTGATTATTTGATCTAGTAAACTTCTTTTCATATGAGTGTAGTTTTCTGAAAGTATCTACTATATCTGAGTTACTTAGCTAGTTCAAAAGAGGGAGCTTCTAAGTTCGTTTTGAGTTCTCTCTGTTTTGGTCAAGATCCTTGCATCTTATATCATTCAAATCACCTATTACTATAATCTTTATAGCTTTTCTTTAGCAATCATAGATTCTTTTTATAACTTGCTACTGTATATCCTTTCTAGTCTTCTGATCGTTATAAGGAATATATACTACTATTACCTGTATTTTTTGCTTTTTGAATATAAAAAAGACTTCCATACAATATACATTGTTTCATTTTATCTGGCCTAGATGCTTTTCTCATTTCTTATTCATAATTAATCCTACTCTAGACCCTTTTTTCTTGTTTTCGTTTGCATCTGTTCAAATTTCTAAATAATCTTTGTATCTACTCATGCTAAACTTGTTTTGCCTTTCTGTTGTATTAGTTTTATTAATTCTGATCATATCTATTTTCTCTTGTTTTGCCCATTCTAGAAGTATTTCCAATTTAACTGAGTTGTCTTTGATCTTATTAATATTATATGTAGCTATATTTAATGTTCAATAGTCCTCTACTATAATACTTTTACTTTCTTCTGTTTTGTTTCTTTTTTTTACTCTCCTTTCTAACTGAAGACAGTTTGCACCACTGTCTATTATTATTGGTTCAACTGGTGTGTCTGTTAGGAGCAGTTAGGAGCGTCCCACTCTATATGTTGAATTTTCTCCTCAAAGCTTCTTATAAGCTGTAGCATGTAGTCTATAGTGTTCTCATAACTTCTATATAGTTCTTGAGGTGTTATATTACTACTAGATGCTTCGCTAAGAGGAGCTCTTCTTTTCTCTTCTTTGATTTCTTTGCTTTTCTTTTTGGAGTATACACTTCTCTATTGGTATTCTATATCTGAGTTTTCTGTATCTGTTACTTCGTCTTTGCTTAATTCTGTATCTGAAAAGCTTAAACTCTGCATATTTCAGTTGTAACTTTCTTTGTATGTCTTGTTATAGTATGTTTCTCTTTTCTCTATCTCTGTTTTTTTATTTTCTATTATTTTATCTTTCTCTTTTGCCCAGTTGAGTCTAGTATTAGAATAGAATACTGCAAATTTCGTGCTGTTTCTGTAGTCCTTTTCATTTTTAAAGTATACAGTTGCACTTCTTCTACTATTGCTGTTAGAATTTCTAAAAATATATAGTACTTTAGCACCTGTACGTTTTACTTGTCTCTATAAAAGGACTTCGTTAGTGTCTTCTGGCAAGTTGAGCAATTTTCTGTTAAATAAGTTGTGTGCTTTCAACTCCTCAAGGTTGTATTTTCTCACTGTAACCCTGACTAGTTAATCTCTCGTGAAGAGCAAGTACCATATCTCTGCTAAAATTCTTGTATTTGTTGTATTAGGAAGGAAGCTTACTTCTGCTCTTGTCTTATCACAAGACTCTTTAATCATTTCTATGTGAGCTACTCTTCCTAAGTGCCATACAGTTTCAAAGACCTGAGATCTTCTTGCCCAAGTTAGTAAGTCCTATATTGTTATATAGTCTTCATTTGTTTCTATTATTCTTTCCTTATCTTGTCGATTGAATATTAAATTATTTTCTGATACAGCTATATGTTTTGAGACAGAGTATTGAGATGTTTTCTCTTTTCTTTGTTTAGAGATTTCTTCGAGCTCTCTTTTTGCTCTACTTTCTTTCTCAGCTTTGCTTTCTTCTTTTTTTGTATTGCTTGGTGATTTTTCTTATAATTTTTTGACTGTAGATATTTGCTGGGTCACCTCTCATATGAGTCTCAGTTTTTCGAAATCTTCTTTAGAGTTTTCTAATTTAACTCTTGCTTCTTCATATCCTTTTTTACAATCGAAAGTAATTATACATCAAAGGTTCCCTTTATCAAATTTCTTAGAGATCTTCTCTAGGTGTGCATTCTCTCAAAGTGATCATTTAAGAGATTTTTCTCTCTGCTCTGAATTATCACCAAGCACATTTATAGCAGCTACTTTTGTCTTGATGTTTCCCTTGTTTATGTAGCTTTCCTTTTTTAGAGCCTATATACTTTGATCTAGGGAAACTTCTTCGTATACTTCTAGATTCACTTCATTATCTGCTTGTTCCTTAGCTTCAGTATCTTTTTAATCAGGTATAGCACTTTCTGCAGCTTTTCTTGTTTTGATATCTTCTATATCCTCAGATATATTGCTATCTGCTTTGATAGATGATATGAGTTCATTGTTTAATTTTTTTAATTCTATGTAGTTTTGAGAAAATACTAATATGTACGGAGTTGCTCATCCTTCTTCTTCTACTTTCATCTTAATTTCTTTAGTCTTTACTTCTGCTTCTTCTATGTAACTCATTCTTTTCTTTTCTTCTGATTCTATTAGAGCTCTTACTTCATCGAATCCATTTGTTATTACAGCTCTTTCAATTACTGTACACTATTGTCTAGCTATTTTAACAATTTCTAATTCTATGCCTATTAACTCAGCTACTATTTTGTCTAGATGCTCTTCTAAGCCTAACACTGCATTGCTTCCTTCTATTGCTATTTCCTTACTATATTTTTTAATTACTTCTTTAATTAGTCTCTTGGTCTTTTCTTTTTTCCACATTTTGTTATTCTAGTTTGCTCTCTGATGAGTCTATATGAGCTGCTTGTTTGGTTTAAAGTACTTTTCCTTATTTAAGACTTAGTATGGTATATCTTGAAGTAACTTCACCTTTTTCCTAAAATTCCCAGAGATTTTTCCTAATTGCCTGTAGTTCGTCTGGTTTTGGTCTTGTATATACAGTCTATATTTCGAACACATGATACATAATTTACCTGTAGTATATTTTGTTTATCTTTTTTCACGTATCTGTACTATATGAGATGATCTGCATTTTAGGGTTTGTTTGATTCTCCAAAAAATTTTCTAAAAGTTTTCGTATTTTGTCCAAAGCTCGAACTTCTTCTATAATACTTGATTTCCTTTAGATTTTTTCTATTCTTTTTACTTCAGTATATGTATTTCTTTCTTTTCTTCCTTTTTACTTAAGGAGTCTAATGCTTGTTCTTAGTAAAATTTTTGAGTTAGCTTGATTTTTCTTTTTGCTTCAAAATTGGTCATAATGATCAATGGAGAGAGTTCTGTTAATTTATAATTATTCTAATTAATATATTTTATTAAAGATAGATAAATTTAGAAAAATATATTTTTGAAAAACTCTTTTTGTCAATAATCAACACCAATATTGGAGCAAACAAAATTTTTGTTTTTATTCTAGAAGTCTAGTAGTACCTCTAATACTTATCTAGTAGACTATATATTTTAACTGACATGAGTGCAGAAGTCCAGTTGTAAGTAGCACAAGTCTAGTTGTAAGAGGCTCTCTCTTGGTGAGATGTGTATATAGGAACTTGTATATATATGCGAAGTATTGTCTATGAATTAAAACAAAATAAGAAGAAGAAAGAAGTTATAAAAGTAAGACGTGAAGCTCCAACTATAATACTAGAACTGAGTCTAGTATATTTCTCTCTTTAAAGTTCCTTTTGGTATTGTTTTCTCTCTCTCTTGGATCCTTTGGATTTCTTTCTATCAAAAAATTATAAAAAATAGAGGATTTGGTGAACTCTTGACAAAGGATCAGCAAGTTTGTACTACTTTCTAATTTGGCAAGTCATCTGTTGATATACAACTTAGACAAGACAACAAATACATACATTACTATCACGTGAATGATCTAATTAGAATTTAATTTTCAGACAAGTTATTTTGAATACTAGAGATATGTATTCTTGTTTTTGTATAGCATAATATTTTTACTTTTTGTTTCTCTTTTTTTCTTTATATTAAGAAGAGAGACTTCCTTTTTTCTTTTTTTTTTTATCTTTCTCTCACTTATAAAGGTTTTTTAATTTGATAACAAATTTTTCTCTTATAAGTTACATTCATATAATATGTAGCTGCATTCTATTATATATAACAATTTTTATACTTTTTATATCTTGAGACTAGATGTTAACTACTTTTAGCTTAGTGTAAATTAGGTTAGAAGGGACCTAGGATCTTGATTATAGGCTAGAAGTCGCCATCATTGATCAAATTCTAAGAAATCTATCTATATAGATCAAGGTTTTTGGAAGTAAATAAGCTTCTGCAGCAGATTGTACTTGGACACCCTTGAGGTAGCTGAGTTAGTTCGAAATGTATTTAGGAGAATTTAGTTTATATACTATGTATTTTAAATTAATCTTGTGCTTTTTATAAGCTTTCTTTAATAAAAGTGACAGGCAAGATTGCTCAAGTTATAAAAAAAAAAAATAAAATAAATTTAGAAAAATATATTTAAATAGTTATACTCTATAACTATAGAGAAGAGAATTTAGACTTTATCTATTATTAGAAAAAGAGATTTAGAAGAATCTAACTGATTAACTAATTTGATTTTTTTTTTTTTAACTTAGGCGATCTTGCCTATCATTTTATTAAGAATAAGCTAATCTAAACTACAAGTAAAATGC
>CAJVPM010001632.1:0-11559 GCA_910592325.1 Scutellospora calospora | reverse complement strand
TTATTATCTATAATTATTTTTTTAATATTTTTGTATTTTAAAAAAGTAAATCAGAGCTGAATGAATGCAAAAATGCAAGCAAATTTGCCTGTGTTGGTCCATAATCTAAGGAATATAAAACAATTTTAGTACATCATGAAGCTTATTTTAATTTCTTTAATTTTAAGATACTATTATGATGTTTTCTTTTATTTCTAAAGAGCCTAATTCTTATAATATCAACTACTACTATACTAGATATAGAGATTGTTATAGTATTGGAATGACTAAACTCAGCCCTAGCAAATTACATATTCTACCTGCTGATATTAATTCAAAAACATATGATACTAGTCTAACTAAAAAGTATCATTACTTCAAAGTTCCTACTCAACTACAATTAGCTATTTGCTTATGCAGTAAATACTACACCAACTTTACCTCTCAATACTACAAAATCTCTTCTCAAACAATCTTAGGAACAGCTCCAATAGAAACATCTCCACTTTTCTTCACTAAACAAAATTATTAATGAATTACAAATCACATCTCTTCCTAAACAACAACAACAATCTATTAGCAACCTCAAAATTCTTTTCTCAAATTTCAACACTAACCCAACTCCTTCTAAATTTAGTCTACACTCACAATAGCATCATACATACCTCTGCTGCAAACAAAAAACTATTCCATATATTTACCTTGTTGATACTAAACATGTACCTGATTATATACAATATATAATCTTTAAAAATTTCTTATTATATCACAATTGTATTTCTAAACTCTGAGATATCAAACTTACTATCAAACTTCAAATCTTATCACTAACTCTTAAACAAAAATCTATACTTGTAGCTATGAAAATAGCTAAAATAACCTTAAAGAAAAAAATTACTATTCTTAAAACATTTTTCCTAAACTATCTACTTCTAAGTTTAATAAATGTAAAAATAATATCTTGGAAACTACAATCGAAGATAAAAACAATAACTACTACTCAAACCAAATAGAAACAGATGAAATTACTCCTAACAAATCTACTAAAACACTTCCAACCTTTGATTAAATTAAAAACTTTCCAATTTCTAAGAGTATAGAAGCTAATACAAAACTTCAAACATCTCTCTTTCACAATCTATATAACTTTTTTAAAAATTACTTACATGACTTTTATTCTGAAAAAGAAACCAAACCAGCTACTCAAATCCAAAAAGTCTCTAAAGCAACTTTAAACAACTTATTAGAACAATAGCAGGAGCTTGTCTAAAGTTTTTAACTAACTTTATATTTAAAAGCAATCCAAATATTGATTCTAATACTACTATCCCTTTCAATATACTTGAAAATATTCTTAAAAAACTTATTTATAAATTTACAACTATCTTATTTACAAAACTCAACTATAGTACTATCTTTGCTTCTGAATTAACTATCTCCTCTTATAAAACAAAAAACTGAATGCAATTTTGCATTAACTTAACACGTATTTATCTTTATCTTTCTGAAAATTATCATGCAATTAACTACAAAAAATTTGCTAATAATTTTAACTTCATCCCTAAATGTTTTACCATCAATTCTGCAACTATAACTATAAACAAAAATGACAAATATCTAACTATTAAATTAGATAAAAAATTTAATATTCAACTTCTTTTTAATATCTTCAAATTCCTCTTCTTACAAGTTTACAATATTCTATCACTTAAAAATTCATTTAAATATTTTAATGAATAGTTTGAAAACTTCTTTCCTATATATAACTAGAATTCTCTACTCCTCTAAACCAACAAAAAGTATATAATACTTTGAAAGATATGATTAGACAACAATTTATTATTCAACTCAAAAAACTCCTTCTAAATCAAATTGACTTTCAAGATCCTTTTAATAGTTCTGAATGATGAACATAAATTATTCACTTCTCTAACTTCTATATACTAACTTGTAACTCTAAAGATTGTCCTTATAATCATGAAGGTAAAAATGATTTTTCTGCTCTATACAAATTACACCTTAGATGATCTTATCAAAAATTTCTAAAAAAAGATAGTAAAATTTGGAAAGTTCCTACAATTGATCCTTCAACTTTTCAAATTGATGGGAAAAATGAAGCAAGTTTCTCAAAATCTATTCTTACAAAATTACTTAATGAACTAACTGATCAAGCAGAAAACTTTATTTGCAAACAAAACAAAGTCCAACTAAATTAAAAATATCAAAGTTATTATTTCTGCTAATACTTAAATACCTACTATCAAACTGCTACAAAAAACCACAATATTGCTAATCTTTTCAAAGAGGCTGCAATTGAATATATTACAGCTAAAATAGTTAATACATATTTCTTAACTCATATAATTACTTATTTTGATATTATTAAAGACTAACAAACACTTTTATTATAAATTATTAAATTTTACAAAGAACAAGCTCTTCTCGAAGCAGAAACTTTCTCTTTAAAAAATTTAATATTGAATTTACAGAATTTTCTTTATTAGAAAACTCTCTTTTCTTTTTAGAAAATTTTTTTTAATAACTGAATCTTCTATATCCATAAATGTAACTGTACCTTACTAAAAGATACATCTATTGTATTTAGTAAAGATAATAATGTAAGTAGATGAGCAGTAAAGTCTATTTATATGAAGAACTAAGCTTATAATAGTCAGACTCAATATATAGAGCAGACTTTAGTATTCTCTGTATCTGTAAGAGCTGAGAATATAGCAAGCGCCTTAGGAGATTCAAACTTCAATATGTATTTACTAATATCATCTAAATTATCTAATACATATTGATTATTAAACACAAATACATATAACTACTCTAATAGAACTACATCTTATAACAAAACCAACACTTGTTACAACCTTTTCTTCTTACAATACAACTTACTATTACTTAAAGAAAATGAAATACTAGGCTTTTTTCTTATTTATTTATCTAATTACTCTTTCTCATAATTAATCCTTATTTCTATAAACCAAACACTTACAGAAATATATATTTACTGTAACTTAAATAAACTCATACTTAAAAACTACCAAATTCTTGAACTAACCTAATTCCTTAAATATTATTATCTACCTATTTAACTAATATAACTAACTTTATTTTATAAATAGCTTCTGATACTTATACTAATAATGCTAACAACTCACTCTTACTTTATATTGTAACTCATAATATTAGAGGATACAACAATGTCTTCAAAAAACAATTATGAGAAGACTTCTGTCTCTCTCATAACTATAACATTATTAGTTTAACAGAAACTAAGCTTATCAACTCCAAATCAAAATTTTTCAACACACAACACTTCATATACTATCTATTCAATTCTGCCTCTTCTATAGAATGAACTGGAATTATACTCTCAAACTATTTAATACCATATTTTCATAAAATTCTCAAACATAAAGGAGTTGCAATTTCTATTAACCTTTTCTTCAAATATGATTTCAAATTTAGAATAATTTCAGTTTATTTATCTTCTACTAATATTTCCCACAGAAATTCTACACAAATCAAAGTTAGCTAATAGATACAGCAAGTATTAAATTAACAACTCTACTCAATAGTACTTAGTGACTTTAATGTTAATACTCTTACAACAAACTTAACAAACTAAAAATCTCAACTCATTAACTTCCTCATATACAACAATTTATATAATCTTACTAACTATATATCTAACATATCTTATATATGGTATAATAACTAATCAAATACTAGAATTAACTATATATAGTGCTACAAGTCTATAATACCATATCTCCAAAAGTTTTACTTAGAGAACCTATTAATATTGACACAAAGTAACTTTATGATATTTGTATCTATATAGTTACTTCCTTATACTAATTTACCAAAACAAAAACAAAAATTCAAAGCAAATAGAAGAATTTTTGACTACTACTCTATAAACAAAGAAACTTAGGAAGAATTCACAAACTAAATCAATTATAACCTTAACTAAAACAATACTCCTTTCATATCAAATACTACTAATTTTCTAAAAACATATTGGTACAAAATTTAAACAAGTATTATCTCTGCAGCCCTTAAGATAATACTAACCAAAAAGCTCAAATTTAAGAATTTTCATCATACTCACTTACAAAAAGCTATACAACTTCACTAAAATCTAAAATTAATAGAACAAATTATTTAACAGGTTAAATATGCACTTAATAATAGCTCTTCAATTCTAGCTAATATTCTATCTCTAATTAACCAAATTAACCAACAACAAAATCTAAATATTAAAAACTCTTCTACTAATAACAACCAAATTATAATATAGCTCAACTATATATAAATACATTAGAAAATTCTATATAAAGCTCAAAAAACAGAAAACTCAGCACATACTATATTTGATAACAAATAAATACAACAACTAAAAAAGGATACTCAGCTCTTCAAACATAACCAACAAAGATGATTAACAGTATTCTTGATAGATATACTAATTATATCTTCTTTCAAAATTTCAAAACTGATACAAAACTAATAACTGACCCTACTCTTATTAAAAAACAAGTCAAAGATCATTTTGACAAATAGACTGAACACAGGTCTATTAACCAAGAAATCTTCAATACAACTTGGAAAAACTGCTATAAACCAATTTTTCTAATCAACTCTTCTCATTATAACAACATTTTTAATACTATTACAATAGAAGAAATTACTTATATACTAAAAAATCTCCTTAATAATAAAATATATAGTCTATTAGGTATAGGTTATGAGATTCTTAAATATGCTAGTAATCTTTTCTTACAATTAGTCACAGTTTTGCTTAACAGATATCTAATATCTCAAACAATTCCAAAACAATGGAAAAAGGAATTTATCTTTCCAATATCAAAAAAGCTAGTATTTGATAGCAATTTACATAATACTAGACCAATTAGTCTTATCGAATATATCAAAAAACTTTATACAAAAATCTTTACAAACTATCTTAATACTTCTTTAATATTTAAAAAATTTTTTTTCTATTCAACTATATTACTTTCCTAGGAAACAGCACCTCAACTCCAATTCATATTCTCAACAACATTATTGAGAACTCATACTGTAATAATAAGGAGTTTTGGCTATTATCACAGGATATAATCAAAGCATATAACTCTGTTAATATAGATTTACTTCAAAATCTCTTGAAAAAATTCAGTTTCTACTTCAACTTACTCAAATTATACTCAACTTGTTCTCAAACTATTCTAACAAAGTTATTACTAACTTTGAATTAACTTAGTTATATACAGTTAAAAATAGAATAGACTAAGGTGAAACAATTATACTCCTGCTTTGGTATATCTATTATAACCCCTTAATATTATATATCACTAACTAACATAAAAGCTATAGCTTATGAGTCTTTGAATTACAGATCTTAAAGAAAAAAAGTCTAATCAGCTCCAAATATCAACTTTTTTGATATTTATAGATAACACATTGTAAATTGCCTTTTCAAAAGATGAGCTTGAGCAAATTCTAATACTTGCTTCATCATTTTTTATAATAGCTAATATACAAGTCAATTTACTCAAATCTACTCTCAGTACTAATGCAAAAAAACCAATACCTATTAAATTTATACAACAATTTATTACTCTATTAGCTAAAAATACTTCTTTTAAATTTTTAGACTGCTAGTTTCTTCCAAGTTATAAACAGACTCAACAAATTAAACTTATTACTCAAAAGTCTTATAACCTTACAAATATACTCAAAACCAAACAAATAACTAACAAACAAGTAGTATATATTATAAATACAGTTATTATTCTAATACTTGAATACTGTATTCACAATATTGTTTTGTTAAAAACAACTTGTAAACAAATTCTCTTGACACACCTAACTATAGCAAAGCACAAATCAAACCTCTTATGAAGTATCCCTAATAGTACTATACTTAATCACAATATTTATAGAATTAAAAATATATAGGATATATAGCTTCAACACCATATCTCAAAATTTCTACTTCAGCTTAATAATTTTGATTTTTTAGGAATTTTAACAAAAATTTATATTCAACAATTGCAAAATAATTTATGGTCTACTATAAATATCTTGCAGTATCCTAATCTAATTATTAATAGATTAAACAAATACTCTACTAACTTTAAAATTATTCAACTACTCTAATATCTGAATATACAAATAGATACATACTCAAGTATAATTTGGCTAAAAGCTATTATATATATTGCATACACCCTTGAATAACTGCTTAACCAACACAACTCTTATAACATATTCAAAAAACAACTTAAAACTAAAAAGATACTTTATCTTAACCAACTTACTACAATAGATAATAGTGTTCTTTTAAAATTAGAATATTTATCTCTATGAATTAGCTACTTGCCTACAAGCAAAACTCTAACCTAGTTTAAATTTCTTGAAAACATCCTAACTGAAAACTTTCTTGACAGAAAAATTATACAACAACTACTACTTACATCTAACAACTACTTCAGTTATGCTACTGGATACTTCAATAAAAATGAACCAAAACCATAGCTAATTACTATTAAGGATGACAACTTAATAACTATTAGCAAAGCTTGTTTATTTAACTCACAACTCAATACTATCTCTATTACACATTGGATACATGATATTGACTACTCACACACAAATTACTATTCAATTCTACTAACAACATGCAGCCCTTGCTCTGGATGCAACTTAAACTCTAATAGAATTAAAAACTATTGCACCTTTGATATTTCAGCTACTCTATCAACAAGATTTTGGGGAAGGAAAATATCCAACAACCAAACAAAACAACTCAAATTTAATGCTAACTATCTGGATCTTATCTATACAACTGCAAATAGATATCCACTTTATATATCTCCTACTCCAAATATTATTATCTATAATAATCCTGTTTTAGAAATATTTAACTCAAATAGCTCATCTCTCTATTTAAATAATATCACAATATCTAATTCTAATCTTACAAATTTAATCTTCTATACAGATAGATCAGTTCACAACTTGATGACCAATCACTGCTCTATAGGTATTAGATAGGTACAAGTTGATAACAACTTTATAACAAATTCTTTTGCTGCACAAGTCTAATACTGGCTATCATCTTATAAAACAGAACTACTTGCAATACTATCAGCAATTAGCATAGCTTCTCACTATTACAAAATTGATATCTATACAGACTCACAATCTGTAATAGACAAATATCAAAAACTTACTTAGACAACAACAAATCTCTTATATTACTACTTGTATAACAACTAGCCCATTTTGCATACTCTACTCAATCTTATCAAATCTTATAAACTCACTATTACACTCTATAAAGTATTAGCTCATAGTAATAATGATCTAAATAATATAGCTAATACACTTGTACAAAACTATCAAATACTACTATTTTTTAAATTTAAACATACTAATTTATATAATTTAAACTTTCATATTATTTGGAAAAACTTCTTTATAGAACAATCTATATGTAAGCTAATTAAAACAATATGCAATACTTATACTATTGCAATATAGTCATTCCAAAACTGTAATCAAATATGAGCTCATCTATATGACCAAATCAATTAGAACTCTACTTGGTTATACCTCAACAATAACAACAAATAATTACACAAATTTACTAACTTAAAACTCAGCAAACTTAAAACTTTTTGTATTAAACTTCTCTATAATGAACTACTAACACTATCATATTTTTACAAGTATTATCCAAACTATATACTAAATAACAAATGCTTTAAATACAACCAAATAGATACAGAACTCCACTAGATAACAAATTATAATACTAATATATTACAAAAAATTATCTCACAATCAGTAAGCAAAATTCTTAACTCTGTAAACCTTGAAATTACTCAAGCACAATTCCAAATACTACAAAATCTAATTACTTATCACTCTTTACTTCAACTATTCACAAATCCTTTTGATACTATCAACTTATATACTTTACTCAAAGAACTCCTCCTATATGCTCTCATTCAATCAATCCTACTATATACTAATTCACTCTATACAACTATACAGATAACTATTAAGTTGTTTCTTAAACTTAATTCAAAAATTTATAAGCAACTATAGTTACCATACTGCTCTGAATATGCTAACTAGAAGCATCAACATAATATTCATATACCATATTCAAACTTCTAACAAAATATTAGAAACAACTAACAACTATCATATACTTTACAATAATCACATAACTCATATCATCCTCCTCCTCAACAGAACAATATATCACTAACTAAACTCACTATACAAAAACTTTAGTCTAGCTAATATATTGAATCAAATATAACTTTTCTACTAATTCTATTCTTTTTATTTAAATCTAAGTAAGTTTTAACTACTCTAGTAAATTTAGATTATAGATATTTTAATATAGCTTTAGCTTTTAGTTAACTTTAGTTTTTTAGTTATGTTATTATCATCTGAGTTTTAATTCTTGTATATAATTTATTACTAAGTAGTTTCATATGAACTCTTAACTATATTTTACCTAATAAAGATAGAGGTATGATCTCACCTTAACCTACAGGTTGAAATTAAAAAAAAAAACTCTAAGTTCTACAAACATGATTTTTTACATAAGAGTAAAAAATTAAAGAAGAGAGGAATTATCAGAAGCAAAATTGGTATATCAGAAAAAAAAGAAACTATGCCTTAAAGTGATTTGTAAAGCCTAAGAACTAATCCAGAGATTTATATACCAAATAGGATCCAAAGTCTAAAAACTAATTCAAAGACCTACATGCCAATTAGGACCAAAATCATATGTAAAGATCTCACAAGACTAATAATTAGCAAATTCATAGTTAAACCCAAAAAGGCATTAATAGATAATTAATCAAATTGTCAAAATACAGCTTAGAGATATCAGTAAGTTAAGTTAACTATATCTGAATTAGTTTATAGCTATATTATAGTACTATAATAAATTTTAAGACTGTTCATTGAAATTTATAAAATAAAACTTTTGTTTTAGTTCTATTTCTTTCTTTTTGTTTCTTTTCTATATTTTCAAAATTTGTATAAAAGAAATATAAATTTGACAACAAATAAATGAGATTAGATATTAGTATAATCTAATCATTAAAAGAAATAAAACTCTTAACTTTGCTTAATATTTTGCTACTACCTTGACTCATACCAAATTAAATCTTATTTCTTTTTTAGATAGTATCATATTATACAATATTTTAAATTTCTTAATGATACTATTACACTATTTTTTTTGGTAGTAGTAGTATTGTTAGCCTTTGATAATAATTGGGTTTAATTATTTGTTTTGATTTTCAGAATAATTCAGAATTAATCAAATTTTACTATTTTAATTAGTTAAAAGTAACAAGCAACTATTAGATAATCTTGTAATGTATTAACTCTATATTGTCTTGTATAATTTTTCTTTTATATTATCTCAATTTTTTAATATAAATCAATATTAATTTATAATTGAAAAGTAGAATATAATAAAAACTCATTTTTCAAAAAAAATGTAAAAATAGACAGTTTCTATTATCTATACTTATATTGCTAAACCTACAAATTTAAATTTGTGAAACTTTTTTAATTATACAACTTTAATAATTTTGACTATGCTAAATAACACTAGTTGAATAAATTTATACCAGTATAATATCGTGACCTATTAGCATAATGATATTCTAATATGAGCTCAATTTTAAACAGATATTTGGTTCAAATAGAATACAAATTAGATTTAAAAAAATTGATAGAGCTTTCAGCATACCAATAGAGCTATCAGCATACTGATATAACTATAATTAAAATATCAGTTTATCATGATATTTATATGATAGCCATATTGGTATACTAATAGCTATATTGATTTTTTTAAATCTGATTTGTTACTAAAAGGTATCCTATTTAAGCCAAATATCTGTTTAAAATTAGGCTCATATTAGAATATTGATATGCTAATAGGTCACTAGTATAAATTCATTCGACTAGTATAAATCATATAATTTTAAGCTCAGCTATTGCTTATTGAGCTACCAACTTAGTATATATTAATGTGCTATTTCATATAATAGTAATGAAAGTATATTAAGTCATTTTTGAATAATTTATCATATCTTTATAACTAGTAGAGTTGTAAAATTACTGTAATTTTATGTAATTTTGTGTAATTTTTCATAAGATTTGGTAAATTGGATTTACATAGAAATGTAATTTTAATCACATGATATGCAAAGTTTATCATTATTAAATTTTTCGTTCACTAATGCTAATTACTGAAATTGTAATTTTGATCACATGATATCAATACATAATTATTCATTTGTTTAATTATTTTTGTCATATAAAAAATAAAATATAAAATAAAGTAAAATAGAACCTAAAAATTTTATAACATACTACTGTACTAAAAATAGTTAAAAAAAAAAAGTTGAAATGTGGGATCAGTATACTATATGAATAGACAAAAAGAGAAAAGAACATTACAAATGCAAAGCATGTAGTAAGTAAGTGGCAAAAAATATAACTAGATTACATGAGTATTTGAATATATATTCCTTGTAAAATTCAACAATAAAGGAAGTTTCAAATGGTAATAAGAAATAAAAATAATAAATAACAGATAATAGCAATTATGATCAGAGTGAATTAGAATTACAGAGTAAAAATAATCATGAAACAAAATTAATATATTTGCAAAATTTTCAATCTAATAGACCAAAATTTATGTAATCTTAGTACTTTATATCATATGACCAAACTTATATGTAATTTGATTTACTGAAACTTACATAAAATTACAAGTAATGTAAGATTGTAATTTTTGTAACACAACTCTAATAACTAGGTTTATTAGTTATACTATATATAGAAAATACAAAAATCTGTAAATGCCAATAATTTAACAGAGAAAAATATGCCTATATATATACTTGTAATGCAAAGATTTTTAAAAAATTTGGCAAAAGAACTTCTATATTTTGAATTTTATAAAGGACTATAACTTGTTACTCAACAATACCAAACTTGTATAACTAAGAGTATGTAATATTACAAAAGAGGTATATTAAATTAGGCTGAAAGTAGTACTCAGCAAAATCAAACAAAAAATTTAATTATCAAATACTTGATCAATTAAATATTAAATAGCTAGTGATAGATATGGAATAGAGTTATATTTTAAGTTTTTTAAAATTATATTAATGCAGATTAGATAGTCTAAATAAAAGATTATATTAAAAATTCTATATATTGTTGACCTATGAAACATAAGGAAAAATACAAATTCCTTAATATCTTTCGATCCACCGGTCCGAATTGGATGAAACACATACCATTGGAATCAGCTCACTGAGATGGTTCTAATGAGCCAAGAATCATTGAAATCCAATTACTGGATCCCGAGATAATCAAGTTCCGGCCTTTTTACAATAATCGTGCAATCTGATTGGCTGATAATTACTGCAGAAGATTCGTTACATGTACCATATCTATTACCTATGGTTTTTGAGATACATTTACCATTTATCATATATATATCACATA
>CAJVPM010001631.1:0-11560 GCA_910592325.1 Scutellospora calospora | reverse complement strand
ACACTCTTCATGTAATTACAAACAGTAGGGATTATCAATGTATAATTCCGTATGCAAATACTAATAAAATCCCGTCGACAATGTAAGCCGCCTTAAACAATAAAAAAAAAAAAAATAAATAAATATACTATAGAAGAGGTATAATTGTTTCTCTTTGATCAATTTTATTCCTAACTATATATAACTATGTTAGTCTAAAGTTAGTAATAACTTTGTTAGAGTAATCAGAGAGCAAGTTGAGTATTATTTGAATAAGTTGAGATGGGAATTGAATTCTTTCAAGTGATTTTTAAAGTAAATTTGTGTTAACAGAGTTATATGCTTTGCTTATATCTAGTGATAGTAGCCAGAGTTCTTTGTTGTTACAGTAAGAGTCTTCAATAATATTATTGAAAATATGTATTAGAGTAGAAGTACTGTTTCCTAGAAGAGCAATATAATTAAGTAGTGATAAAATTTGTTTAGATATTAAAGAAATGCTAAAGCAGTTTGTAAGTATTTTTGTATAAAATTTTTTGATATGTTTAATAAGACTTATTGGCCTAGTATTATGCAAATTGCCATCAAATATTAGCTTTTTTGAAATTTGAAAAATATGTCCTGTTTTTCATTATTTAGAAATTGTTTGAAGTGTTAAGCATCTGTTAAGAGGTATTGTGATTGTTTGTAGAAATATATTACTAGTGTGTTTAAGCATTTTGTAGCTGATATCAAAAGAACTATATGCTTTGTTGTTAGAGAGATTTTGGAATATATAAGTATTTCTTCTGTTGTAATATTTTCAAGAACATTATTGTAGTAAGAAGAGTTTATTAATGAGATAGAATTGTAGCAACTTTTCTAAGTTAAGTTAAAGATTTGTTAGTCAATAAGTTTGTATTCAGTTCATTGATCAAAGTAATTTTTGACTTGTTCCTTAATTAAGTTAGAGTTAGTAATTAGGTCTGTATCAGTTTTAAAATTTTGAAGTAAAACATGATCAGTATGTCTGTTAAGGATACTATTGATTATTCTTATTAGTTGAGTTTGGAGTGCTGCATATCTTTTTTCTGTTGCTACATTAATTTGCTTTTGAATATATATTGAGTTTTCTGCTTTTTGAGCTTTGTATAGAGTTTTCTAATATGTTTGTATATTAGTGAGCTATATTAGAATTTGGTTATTATTAGTCAGAAGGTTGTTGATATTTAGATATTGCTATTAGTTGATTTTGCTAATTAAATATATGATATTAGTTGGAATTAGAAGGTTATTATTAAATATATGTTTAACCTGTCAGATGATTTGTTCTGTTAATTTTAGGGTTTAGTAAAGTTGTGTAGCCTTATATGAGTATATATAGTGAAAGTTTTTATATTTAAGTTTTTTGTTAGGTATTGTTTTAAAAGTAGCAGAAATAATATTTGTTTGAATTTTATACCAGTATGTTTCAAGAGAGTCATTTGTATTTGAGTCTACTAAAGTATTATTTTGGTTAAGATTAGAGTTTACTTTGTTTGTAAATTTCTCTCAAGTTTCTTTGTTTATAGAATTATAATTAAAGATTCTTCTATTTGCTTTGAGTTTTCATTTGTAATTTGATATATTAGCATAGAGAAATGACTATGTAGATACAAGTATTATGTAATCACTTTGTGTTAATGTTAATAGATTCTATAGGCTAAAGTTTTGTAAGTATAGTATTATAGATTTATAACACCAGATATAATCTATTCTAGAGCTTAATTAATTATTATACCATATGTAGGATTTATTAGATATGTGGTTAGCAAAATCATAAAGATTGTTGTATATGAGGAAGTTAATAAGTCTGGATTTTGAGTTTGTTAAATTTGTTGTTAAGATATCTATATTAAGGTTACTAAGTACTATTAGAAAGAGCTGTTGGTTTAGAGCTTGCTGTATCTATTAGCTGACTTTATTTTGTATAGAATTTTTGTGTAAAATATTAGTAGTTGAAAAGAGATATACTGAAATTATTCTGAATTTAAAATCATATTTGAAGAAGAGATCAATACAAATTGCACCTCTTTCATATTTAGGAATTTGTGAATATGTAGTGTTAGATTATTTGAAAGTATAATTCCAGTTCCTTCTATTGAAGAAATTGAGTTTAATAGATGATATGTAAAGTGTTGAGTATTAAAGTATTTTGATTTGAAGTTAGTGAGTTTTGTTTTTGTTATACTAATAATATTGTAATTATGAGAAAGACAGTAGTCTTCCTATAATTGTTTTTTGAGAGAATTATTATATCCTCTAATATTGTGAGTTACAATGTTGAGAGAAAGTAAGTTATTAGTATTATTAGTATTAATATTAGTAGTTGTTTGTATTGAGTAGATTTGTGATTTTAGTAGTAAGTTATAATATGTTAGAAGTTGGTATGATTCTATAAATGAATAGTTTTTCAAAAAAATTAGATTGTTAGAGGTATATATATATGCTTCACTAAGTTTAGAATTAAAAGAGAATATTGTTTTATGATTAAATTTGTAGAATTATAGATATATGAAAAAGGATTTAATAGTTTAGTAGTAGTCCTTGTTGTTTCTAATGTATTGGTAGTAAGGCTACTATGTAAATATCTTCTACAAGGTTAAGAGATATTAATAGATTTGTAGAAGACAAGCTTATTAAAAAGGAGTCTGTTCAGTTTGTTCAATTTGTTTGGTTTGTTTAGTTTGTAAAAAGAGAGAGTCTACTATTTCAACTGGTTTAAAGTTGATATTAATTTTTCTTTTAGAATTTTTTAGCTTCTGGAACTGCAATTACCTTATAGAATTCTGTTATTGTTTTATATATTGGAGTATTGTTGAGAATAATATCATAATAAGTAATTATATATGCTAAAAAATATATATCGATTAGCTATTCTGTTAGCACTTTTAAAGCTTCTTCTTTGTTGAGAAGATTGATTTTGTAGTTTTGTGCTACTTGATTATAGTAGAATGTTAGATATTAGTAGAAGTAGTAATTGTAATATTTGATATTTGTTTTAACTTTGTTAGCTTTGTAAACAAATTCTTCTACTTGGTTAGCTAATTTATCAAGAGTTTGAATAGGGATTTTGGTTTAAAGAGTTGCTTCATGCTCTCTATCAATATAGAAGATGAAGAGATCTAGAGATAGAAGTTTCCATTGTTTATTTTTACCTAGTGGATAAACAACTTTTGAGTATTTTATTACTGCTTGGTATAGACAATTAGGATCATGATATTTGTTAGTTTACTCTTTTTCTTCTTTTTTTGCTTGTAGATTTTTCTGAAGATATTTACAGTCTTCTTTTGAGCAAGTAAAAATATGATAGTTTGCTAGCTGAGTTGCTTTATATTGGTATTCTTGTAATAAATTAGGCTTTTTTATTTTATATATTTCTAGAAGAAGTTTTGTTAAGTAGAGAATAAAATGTTATCAGATTTGGTGTTTAAGATATATAAGAGTTTTTTGTTTATCAATAGATATACTGAATTAATAAGAATAAGCTAAAAAGATCTTTTCAAACTAGCTACTGAGGTTGTCAAATAAGTTTTTTAGAGATAGAATATTAAATTTGTCAAGAAAGAGAGTTTTAGGAATATTAAGAAGTAGTTTGATATTAAATCTTAAATCTGAAGAAATAGTGAAATATTCTTGTTTTTAGTTAGTATATTTAATTGTAGAGTCTATTTTAAATCTTTTAGATCTAAGTTTGAAGTCTTTATTAAATTTTGTGTAGTTGATTGATTAGAAATTATTTGTTAAGTAAAAGTATAGTCATGCTATATTAAAGTATATTTAAAGATGATTTTCTATTTTATGTAGTAGAATTGTAATAGAAGATGTGAAGATTTCTCAATAATTCATTTTAGTAAATAGTATAGTTGTAAATTTGACTAAGAGATCTTTCAGTGTGAATTCGAGAAGATTAAAGTATATTGTTGCATCAGAGTTTATATCTGGGTTTGCTTGATAGATTAATTTGGTTAGAAATTCAGATTTTTGGTCTGCTATTATGCAGATAAAGTATTTAAATAATGTTTCAAAAGTAAAGTTTGAAAGATTATCTTTAAGAAAACTAAACAATTAAAAAGATAGTTTAGTTTGAAGTTTGGTGTTAGATTTTATTTTCTCTATAATTGAAAAGTTTGCAAGCTAGTCAAAAACTAGATTTGCTTTGAGTATGTTTGGTTAAGTAGAAGTAGTTTGAGATTGTGATAAGTTTTTAGCTAAAACTTTAGAGTAGAAGTTATTATTATTTTTAGCAGGTTGGTTTGGTTTAGTAAAAGTATTTTTTTCTTTGAGATTTGGTATTTTTGGTATATTGATTTCCATATTGTTATTTAGAGTTATTTGTAGAATTTGGTCTTTAGTATTTGTGTTTGGTATTATGTTTTAAGTTGAGTATGTTTGTGTTAAAATAGTAAGGTCAATTTCTATTTTTGATAATATTTTCTTAATATTAGTAGTTATAGTAGTTAAAAGAGATGTTTTATTGTTATCTGTTAGTATCAGAGAAGTTAGAGAAAGAGTAGATAGGTTTTGAAGTTGTTGTTGTTTTTAGAAGGTAGTAGTTAAGTCTTTTCTAGTAGAAAAAAAGTTATAAGTTGCAGAGAATGTAGAACTAAAGTTAGTAGAAGAAAATAAATTGTTAGTATTGTTTTTTGGAAAGTAGACATAGTAGTATACTTTGTTTTCATTGAAAGTAGTATTATTATTTAGTTGATAGATATTGTTAGTAAGTTTGCATTTAATTACAAGCCAATATTTTGAACAAGTATATTAGCAAAAATTTGGTGTTAGAGATAGTAGAATATTTTTAGAGCTTTCAGCAAGATTTTGTAAGAAGATTTTAGTTTTTTTGTTATTCATATTCACTGTATAGGTTGTAAAGTTAGAGAAAGAGATATTGTATTCTTTGTTAGTTGCAGAGGTAAAGTTAGTATGGTTGAGGCTACATAGGTAGTAGATAGTTGCGGAAGTTTTAAGAGCAAGTACAAAATGAGTAATTTTTGCATTGCTTTGAAGGATTTTAGTCAGACAAGTTATCAGTTTGTTTTTAAAAGAAATTAGAGAGATGTTTTTTGAATTCTCTTCATAAAAGGCTACTTCAAAGCTGTTAGGATACTTCTTGTAGAAGTAGTCTAAGTCAAAGGTATCTGGTATTTTACTTGTTAAAGTAGACATTGTTAAAGAATAACTTAAGTGAAAGATATATAATTTGAGAGTATGACAATTAAGAAGACAAAAAGTTAGGTAATTGGATGAGGGATGTAGGAAGTATTGGATATGATAAATAAGGAGGTGTAACAAATAAACTATGTTACTATATGATAATTAAGAGATGTGATAAATATTATTTTATCACAGATATTATGTGATAATTGGAAATATATCATAGGTATGACATTATATAGTTGTGTTCTGTATTTAACCAAAAATAGATTGTGTTTAATTAATTTATAAATAGAATTTTTGTATAAAGCTAATTTAGAAAGTTGTATTAATTTAATTTGTAATCTTTAAAGGTTGTGTTTAATTAAAATCAATTCAATCTAGATTTTTAATGTAGATCAACACAAGGTTTGAATTTTACAAATTTGGAAATTAGTTAGATTATTAAAAATAGTAATTTGAGGCAAAATAAGAGTTTTTTTATTAGATAAATTTTTATGTTTAGATTCTATAAAACTTAATTTTGAAGATATTTGAGTAAAATATAGCTTGCTATAACCGGAAGGACTAGGCCAACAACTTTGCTTAAGGGTTCTAAGAAGATTTAGAAAGTAGTTTTTGAGTAAACCTCAAAAGTTTGAAGTTGTTTTTTACTTTTATATTTCAATAGTAAGTTGTTAGAAAGAAAGCTAAAAATTTTGAAATTAGACTATCTAGATGTGAAATCTAGTGCTGAGTAAGTTTACTTAAGAGCACTTGCTCAGTTTATTTAATAAAAAGTTGAAGAAAATTAGTTTTTATAAAAAATTTTTGGTAAGGTTTTGGTACAAGTAATATATGGATATATTAATATTAATATTAATAATAATAATATAATATATTATTATTATTATTATAAATAGTATAGTATTTAAATAGTAATAATATAATAATACCTTCTGTTTTTTAGCACTACAGTAGTATTCAGATACAATTTTTCTACTAATAATATAATATTTATTTTTTTAAAAAATAGCATAAGTATCAGAATCTTGATCATTAAAGTTAATTAGTACAAATATAACTATTTCAATTTTATTGTTATTTTGTTCAACAGAGTATGTACTAATAGCTATATAATAATTGAATCAATACTTTTCTTTGTAGATTGTTGAACTAGATTTATTTTCACAATAGTATTGCAAAAGTATGATATGATCATTATCATAGTTAACTAATAAAAAAATCGATCAGTTCAACTTATTATGTTATCTATTTAAAATATTTAGCATGAGATTTTTTGAATTCTTACTATTCTTGTTTTTTTTATTTCTAAAAAATTCTAAAATTGATTAAGCAAATTAGAATTCTAAAAATTTGATGATTCTAGATTTATTATATTCATTTAAGAGTTAAAAGTTATCAATTTTTTAATCATTATTTTATACAATATGAAAGAGTATAAATTGAATTACTTTTCTGATTAGAAAAGTAAGGATTTAATATTTGATTAATAAAAAAATAGCGTAATATATATGTATTTAACATAAAAGAGTATAAAATTAAATTACTTTTCTAATTAGAAAGGTTAAGATTTAATATTTGATAAATAAAAAGATAGTGCAATACTTAATACATATAAAATATTAGATTTTTTAGCTGAAATCATCTGAATACTTTAGATTAATATTTATCAGAATTTACTAATTTAGTTAAAAGTAGGGTATCTGTTTATTTTTTTTTCATGTAATGCAGATACAATAGGCAAACAAATATGCATATGAAAAATATAATTAGTTAATTTTGCAGATCATTAATTTTTGATTAGTTTATTTTTATGCAATGAGCTGCAATAGGCAAACAAATAGTAAACAAATAAGTAAACAAATACCCTACCCTTAAGATATTGAATATATATATATATATATTTTTAAACTCCTTTATAGAGGACACCAAAATATTAAATTTTTATAATTATAGGAATTGGTATAGTATCCTTTATGAGCAAATCTAGATTTTTTTCTTATATCATTTTAATTAAAATTGGTTTGTATAATTATAAACAATCATATAGTTTTAGATATTATCAAAATAGAATAATATAGTAATTAAATAGAAAAATATAAGTATATATCACTATAAATATAATAATGTGTATATTATAAGTATGATTCAAAGTTATGTGTATAGTTTTTTTATATATACATATTTATATAATACAAGTAAACTATTATATACTAGCAAAATTCTAAATAAAATTTTAAAAGTTATGAATAAGTATTATTCATATAAATAGTAAGCATATTTATTGTAGAAATTCACAAAAGTTAGTATAATATAATAGTTATCTAGAATTTAAAATATGAGTAAAACTAGAATATAATAAGAATATGTAAAAAGCATATTAGTAAAAATAAATAAACAAAAAGATTAATATACTGTTACAGATAGCATAGCTTTCTTAGTATACTATAAATAACAGTAATATAGCTATCTAATTACTTTAAGAAGTAGTATTCAAAAGAGAAGTTTCTTTAATAGATTATAAAGACAAGTTCTACACTACAAGAGGCAGTTTATTTAGGTTTATTTAATAACAATATATTTATTAATTATAAATATTCAGAGTCAAGTACAGGAGAAGAAAGGAAGTTGAGGTCTAAATAACTGAAAGGCAAGAGGGAGAATTCTACTTGTATTTATAACTTTTAGCAAGCATCATATAAGTATTAGCAAAGCATCATATTGTTACAAGTAGTGTAGCCTTCTTAATACATCCCAAGTAACATAAGACATGGAAGGGGAACTCCCAATGGTATCAAAGTAGAATATTACATCACTGTAGTAGTTCGTTAGAGAAGTTTATTTTTAAAGCCAAAAGATTATATTTATTAAAGAACTAATAGAGAACTTAGAACTTTATTAATTATTAGGAGATTATAGAGAACAAATCTAAGTTTGGGCAAAGGGAAAAGGGAGGGTTTATATATCTTTTTAGAAAAGTAAGAAAAGTAAGAAAAGTAAAAAAAGTAAGAAAAGTAAGAAAAGTAAGAAAAGTAAGAAAAGTAAAAAAAGTAAGAAAAGTAATTTATCCTAATGTTGTTTCTAAGATAACTCAATAACTATGTATCTGTTTCTTATAATTTATAGCTCATTCAAAAGATCTCATCGAGCTAAATCTAGTAGTCTAATTTAAAACTAACTTTAACTATTAAGTTTATCGAGAAATCGATAAATATATTCAAGAATTAACTAAATAAATTAAATAACTAAAACTTATTTTATAACATTTCTGTCCCCTTAAAGAATTTACTCTGTAAATTTTAAAAGCTATAAAATATAAAAACTAAAACTAATAAAATAAAATTTCTGATTCTAAGTATTAAATTTTAGTTGAAATTATTTAACGGAATTTGAATATTTTACGTGACTAAAATTAAAAGAAAATGTTTGATAATATTCAATTACTATTTTCCAGAAATAGATAATCATTATCAATTTCCTTAAATTCAGTAAATAATTATAAAATAATTAAAGCAACTAAGTAAAAAGAAATTCTACTTAGTGCTAGTCTGCTACCATAACTCGTTAGCAGATTAACTGTCAACTAGCAAGTATTGAACTCATGACTACTAGCCTCATAGTCACAAATCTAAACCACTTTACTAAAGCAGGCAGATAATAAAAATTTTATATGCACTTCTTAAGAATATCCAAATTTGTTAACAAGTAGCCAATAAAATTAAAAAATTGCACATGTTTAAAATTAAGGTTTGATTGATTTAAAGAGAAAATTTAAAGTACAATAACTTAAATTATTTTAAAAATTAAAGTATTTGCCAATGAAGATGATAAGAAAATATAGAGACCAACACAGAAGAGAGAGATCACCATATAGAAATGAATATGAGAAGAGGTAAGAAATAATAATAATAATAAAGATATAAATAAAAATAAAATATACAAAAATAAAAAAAAATATAAATATATAGAGTTAAAAAGGAAAAGAAAGAGAAAGAAGAAAAAGAAGAACTTATGAAAAAGGATAAGGAAATTTGGTTTTTGAAGCAGGAAGTAGCGGAGTTAAAAGAAAGAAAAAAGTGGAGATATAAAAAGGAGTTGTTTAAGAAAAAAAAAAGAAAAGAAGAAAGAAAAAAAAAAAGAGAAAAGAGTAGAGTTTGTTTTAGCAGAAAGATATAAAGAAGTAGTGGGATTTAGAATAAAGAATAATAGAGAGAAGTGTGATGAAGTTAAAAGAGAAAATAAGAAGTTGAAGAATAAGTTGAGAGAGAAAGAGCTTATGAATATAGAGTTATTAGAAAAGACAGATAAGTTGGAAAGAAAAGTGATAGGAGATTTAGAAGAACAGATAGAGGAAATGTTAATAGATATTGACGAGGAAAAGGTAGAATTAGAAGATGATTTGAAGTTGGCAAGTAGGGAAATTAGAAGGTTGGAGCAAGAAAATGAAGAATTAAAGAAAAGATAGAATGAGTAGTTTGAAATATAAAAAGTTGTTAAATTAGAAGATAAGATTTGTAAAATATTTTTAAAATAATAAAGAATATTGTTCGAAAAATAAAAAAAAATAAAGTTTTAAAATTGTTGATGAAAAAAAATAAAGTATTAAAAGTTGTTTGATAAATTTCTAATAAAAATAAAGTTTTAAAAGTGTTCGAGAAAAATAAATCTGTTTCTAAATTTGTTTTGAAAAATTGTTTAAAAGAAAAAAAAAAATATAAATCTGAGTTTAAAATTGTTTAAAAATTCGATATATTTTTATCAGGTTTTAAAAATTTTTACCAAAAATTCTAAGTTTTGAAAATTACGATAAAATAAAAATTAAAATAAAAATCAAAATTAAATATTTCTAATCAAATAAAAGAAATACTTAAAGTGTATAAAGGGTATTAAAATAAGATTACTATTGCTCGAATGAATAGTAATATTGAATAAAATAAAAGAATAAAAAGATAGCAGATGTTGTAACTTAAGGGATACTACTGAAACTCATCAGTTGGAATTGTCTTGTCCTAAGCTGGAATTGAACTCTCAATCTAGGGATCGACTAGATATATATATCCAAACTAATTTTTTATATATAGATTTTCATATAGTGATTGACAACTCCTTATATAAGATTCCTATAAGGAGTTGTCCTCAGAGACACATTTTTCATATTTTAAATATAACCTAGAATGTAACCTAGATGTATCCTACTTTATCCGTCAGCCTAAATATTTTATTAATGAATGTAACCTAACTGTATCCTACTTTATCTGTCAGCCTAAAATGAATCCTAAATTGTATTCTAAAAAAACTGACATGTTTCACCAGTATCTTAGGGATATTACTAATTAAATTGACAACCCATCAAATTTTCCAGTGACACTTTTTGATACTAGAAAAAAAAGTAGACGATACTAATAATTAAACTGAAAACCCATTAAATTTTCCAGTGATACTTTTTGATACTGAAAAAAATTTAATATAAAAAAAATTCGTGATAATAAAATCGTTGATAAAAAAAAATTTTATTATAAAAATATATTAATTCGTATTATAAGAGTAGTATTTTTTTTGAGATCTTGACATATTTAATTATTGCGCAGTAACAGATTGTCTTAATAAAATTTTTCTAAAAATGCGATTTCTTATGTTCCGTAGCATTTTTAAAAAGTGATCTGCAAAGATAAAGTTAAAGTCACTTCATCAAAAAAATTAGTTATTTCATGAGTTTTGATCTGTTTGACTTGAAATTTTATATATGAACTCTTAAACCTCATCACTACCAACTTACCTAAGACTATATTGATTGTTTACTTTGGCCAAAGTTACATAAATGATGTTAACCTTCTTTTCTTTTTCAAAAACAAAAATTTGTATACATTTTTCAAACGAAAATCTTTAATGTCTCTACGAGTTTTGATCCTTTTAATCTAAAAATTTATATCCTAATAGAAATCATCAAGCCAAACAACTTTTATTAGTAGTGTTTATTATGTTAACTTGTAAGAAATACCTTCTGGAATCAATTTTCAGTTGATGAAGAGCTTCGTTCGTTGATAACTTTCTTTACAAAAAAAGCTGTAGCTTTTTGAGATTGTAATCGTTTGACTTAAAAACAGAGATTCTAAATCTCTGAAATATGCTCTACAACTTTTGTTATTACCAAAAAAATAGTTATATTTTATGAAAGTACTGAATTTTTGTCTTGAATCTAATATACTGTGTTTTAAAAAAATAAGTTTTTTAAAAAATGTTTGTTATACAAAAGTAAAAATGATGTGCTATATAAATTCATTAGATGTTTATACATTTTCTATATTACACATATGTGATTGATTGTTAACAAAGCCGCGAAACATGTAAAAATTATAAAAATTTCTTACAATTATGATCTACAAATTTTCTAATTTAAAAAAAG
>CAJVPM010001630.1:0-11562 GCA_910592325.1 Scutellospora calospora | reverse complement strand
TAGTGAGTGTTTAAGTTTGCTATTGTTGGTAGATTATTTAGTATAATTTTGTTTCTAAGAGAATAGAATTTGTAGTTATCATTTTGTGAATTGATTATATTGGTAAGTTGTAGAATGTTGAAGAGTTGGAGATTGTGAAATATTTTGAGTTGTATAAGCTTGTTGAAGGTTTGAATTGAGAGAATATTTGTACAGAATTTGCATATTTTAATTGGTAGGAGAATTTGGTTCCATGTGAAGGAAAGAGGTAGGTGTAGGGTTGGGCATTTTATGTAAGTTATTAAAATTTAATGTAAGTTACATTTTAGTTTATGTAAGTTACTATGTAAGTTAAGGTAAGTTATAAATTATAAATTTTTTTTTTAATTTTAAAAAACTTTTATTAATCTATTTATTTTTATTTTATTTGTATTAATTTATTACATTAAATATAAAAAATTTTTGTTAATTTAAGTATTTAAAATAATTATTAAATTTTAAGTATTTATTCTTTAATTAAATTTTTTATTTGTATTAATTTAATATATTATATAAAAATAATATTTATGATTAAACATTTGATAAGCTATTGAATTTATAAATATATACTTAATTTTTTTGCTTAATTTATAAGCATAATGGTTAGTTACAGTATATTCAAATTTAAGAGTTATACAAATAAAAAAATAGTTTATTTAATAGATTATTAGACTCTGAAAATTTTATTTAATCATAATGCTGTAAATTGACAAAAAAATGTCATAAACTTTATAATAAAAAAGGATGAAACTCACACTGTAAATTAGTAAAACCTGCTATGTAGATCATGTTAGAGTGAAATCTGCATTTAGCTATGTTTTTATTATGCAAAAATGAATTTCGCCCTTATATGATCTGCATAACAGATTTTACTAATTTACAATGCAGGTTTCATCCTGTCATTTTATAATTATAGAACAAGCGAAGATGGTGATGCTACTGACACACCTGTAGCATTACTTGTGCTAATTTTGGTCAAATTCTTCATTATGTAACAATTTACTAATAATTATGTACCAATGCATGCTTTACTTTAACGTGAATAGAATAATTAATAAAAACAAAATCAACAAATGTAGTAATACGTAGAAACTAATCCCGCAATAATATCTTGTATATGTCTTAATTATAGATACTATAAGAAACAGGCTGATATACAGGAAAATGCAGTTTTAACTCTACATTAACTATATTTAGAAGTGAAATTGAACATCAAAACATAAATATTTTAAAGTAATAATCATTTAACAATATTATGTTTGTTGGTTACATTTTTAATTTAGGTCGGACGGACGATAAGTAATTTTATAATATTAGGATTTCAACTTAAAAACTTGCTTTTTGAATTCCGTGACTAAAATGAATGTAATTGACGATGCCTTGATTGATGATCATACACTCAAAATCAGATTGAATGCAGATATGTATTTGCTCATAATCAAACAAAATTTACACCAAATCAGGAATGAATCGAATGTGGTTTTAAAATGATGACATGAGCAATTGGATATGAGAAATTAGTGGGAAAATCTAGTAAAAAGAGTGAAACAGTTAGTAAAATATATACTAGAAATATAAATGTATAAAAAAGATACAAAAATATAATATTCTACTTATCTTTTATAATGCTCAAGAAGAACTAAAGACCCTAATAAAGAAACTATCACTAAATAAATAAAGTTGTTTGTTTGTATTAGTGTCAGTTTTGTATTTAGTATTAACTTAGTATTAATAATAAATTGTAAAGCAGTAAATAAAAATACACTTGCTAAATAGTAACACCTTAAGTGCGTAGCATAATCTTTAGTATCTGATCAATATATAGCGTAATTAAACTAAAATCAGATAAAACATGCATATATAATCATCTCAAACAATTCAGACAATACGTAGAGTAACTAACATATGTAACCAAATTAGAAAAGAATTATGTTCATGATGTCAATGTTTCAAAATAGCAAGATTAAAGTAACTAGTCATCAGGTTTATATTTGAGAAAAAAAAAATTATTGTTAGTAATACAGTAACTTCTAGAAAATAAGAATAAAAAAGGAAAACTTATCTAATAAAAGCTCAGAAACAATTAATAGTAAGAATTAGAAAGAATAAAAGCCTTTTTTTAAGTAATCCAAGTATAAATAAAAAGTATATTTGTCCAAATCAAGATTTATACATTTGCAGAGTATGCCTAGATTTGCTGTTTTAAATTATTTCCTACACTATTCTCGCTAATCATGCCTCGTAATAAAGGTGCATATAATGATTCATTCGACATATTCAAAGATTCTAAAGGAAAAGAAAGATACAAATGTCGTAAGTGTGGAAAAGATTGGGCCAAAAATGAAACAAGACTACAAGAGCATTATAATTCTTGTATTTTGACAGAAAATATAGAAAATAGAATTTCTTCTGGATTTAAACGTCAATATCAAGCCACGGTAGATAATTTTGTATATAAATTATCTAAAGCTGATCAAAAAAATTTAGAAAGTCTATTTGCGCGTACTTTTTATTTGTCGGGAGCTTCCTTTAATATTTTAGAAAATGAGGATTAGCAAATTTTTTTCTCAAAAGCTTGTCCATCATTTAAACTTCCCTCATGAAAATCACTTTCTAATACATTACTTAATCAAGAATACGGTGATATTAATATTGTAGTTCAATACTTATTTAATCAAATGCAGTATTTTTCACTTATTACTGATGGTTGGTCTAATATTAATAATGACTCTATTATTAATTATATGGTAACAACACCAAAACCTATTTTTTACAAATCAATTACTACAAAAGAAGAGCAACACACGGCTAATAACATAGTATTAAATATTGAAACAATTATGTTAGAAGTAGGAATTAATAAATTTGTTGCCATAATTACCGATAACGCTCTTAATATGAAAGCAGCGTGGAGAATTCTTAAGGATAAATATCTAACAAAAATCTTTTTAGGATGCTAGGCCCACGCAATTAATTTGTGGATTAAAGATATTTTGAAAATTAAATGGGCAAAAACTATTTTAGAAAAATGTAAAGGAATTGTATCATATTTTAAATCGTATCAAACTATTTTAGCTACTCTTCGACGTCTTCAAATAGAAAAATATGGACAACAAATTGCATTAGTTTCAATAATTGAAACATGATGGGGTTCCGCCTTTGAATGTATGGATCATCTTTTATGAACAAAACTGGTGATAAAATCTATTTTAGCTAAAGATAATCTAAGAATCGATAGTCATATTCAAATTTTAATTATTAATGACAGTTTTTGGAAAGATCTTAAATATCTTTGTGACTTATTAAAGCCATTTTTAATGTTTATTCACCTTTTAGAGCAAGATAATCCTTTACTTTCAGTAGTGTATATTAAGTTACTTGATATAAAAGCAGGTATACATAAGAATCAGCAAGTTTCTAAAACTTTTTGTGAGGAAGTTTTGCAGTTAGAGCACAAACGATGGATTGATTTTTTGTTTAATCCAGCAATTTTAGTTGCATATAAATTAGATCTACGGTATCGAGGTGAAAAACTTAATTCACAAAAATAGGATCATATTATAGAAGAAGAAATTATACGGCTAGCTGGATTAGAAAACGAAGATAAGGCTTTATCAGAATTCGCAGAATATATTGGTAAAACAGGTGAATTTGCAAGGCCTCATTTATGAGGTGCTGTAAAAGAAAACCCTCAAAATTGGCGGAATTTAGTAAAAGCCAAATATCCGATTCTTTGTTCTGTTGCTTTTAAAGTTCTTTCTATTCCGGCAACCTCTACTGCAAGTGAAAGAAACTAGTCATCATTTGGCTTTATTCACTCAAAACTGCGTAATAGATTAACTAATGAGCGGGTAGAAAAAATTGTTTTTATTTATTAGAATCTTCGAATATTGCGAAGTTTAGATTGGCCATTATCAGTAAGTGATTTAAAAAAAACTGGTGCTATTATCGAGAAAGAAATTAGTGACAATATGATAGATAATGAAGTCAATACTAGTGAAAATTTGATATTCGAAGATGGAGAATGGATGTTGAATGAAAATATGTCTTTTGAATATAATGAAGAGAATTTTGAAGAAGATGTTGAAGATTTTAAAAAATACTCAGAAAAGAGTTTTGAGAAAAATTTTGAAGAACAATTCAACGAAAAATATCATGAAGATTATGAAAATTCCGAGACATATTCTGAGGAGGATTTTGAAGAGTATTACGAAAGCAATTTTACAACCAACTTGGAAGATGATTATTAAGGTTTGTATTGCTATTAGTTTATTGTCGAATTTGTTATTACTACATTGAAAGCTTAACTAACTAATTAGCTTTTAGGTTATTGAAATTTTATAAATTATAATAAGTTTTTATGCAGTCAATTATTACAATCTTCAAGGTCGCAAAAATTTTTTTTAAAAAATTTACCTTAATATATATGATGCACTTATAGTGCTTTATTGAGTATGTATATATGATAATCATTTTACTTATTATTTACATTTTTTAAGGAATTTTAAGGTTAATCGAAGACCCTTATTTAGAAAGATCGTGAATTTAAAAAAGTTTATTATTTTATAGTTGCTATCTTATAACTATGTATTATTTTATTGTTATTATCTTTATATTCTTATCTTATGGTTATATATCATACATTTTATTATATCTAAAAATAACAAGTGCAATCATGTATTAAAAGAATTAAAGTGATTTGTGATTATGAAAGAGGTGACTGCTAAATGTTTATGAAGATACAAGAATTATCATAATACGAGTTTATTCTTTATTAAATCATTATTGTTATACTTGAGATAGCTGCTGATTTGGGAGAACCTTAGGGCTATTATACATTACAATTAGTTATGATCGTTGACTATTACTTTTACCAGGCTATATTATATCTATTCGATCGAATAATTATATGCGATATGATTGATCTAATATATGTAATAATGATAAATGCTATGTATAACAAATATATAATATACTATCTAACAAAAATGTTAGTTATATGTATTTTGAGTACGTAGTCTTGAGTTTACTTATTTCCCTCACCACTTCCGATTGGCTGTACTAATTATTCAATTGTCGGGTTATTTATATTATTTATTAATCAAAAAAAAAATTTTATGTAAAAATTTGCGCTGTTGATATTTTGCCCTTAGATTATGTTTAGAAGATTAAAATTTTACAAGGAAATTTTTTTATTAGTGCGCAGAAGATAGTTTCATAGATCGATTTAGAGTTATAAGCGATTTAATATTTTTTATATTTTCTTTGCATTTCTTTTACGTTACATCCAATCGTGAAACTTGATTGGCACTGAGAAGTGAATTATTAGTACGGCCAATCAAAAGTAGTGGGAAAAATAAGTGCTCCCCGTAGTCTTAACATTCGTGACGCAAAAATCATTATTAAATCAAAATTTATAATTTAAATATATCATTTTGTTTAATAACTTTAAAATTTTTTATTTTAAACTTGATTTTTATTAGCCAATCAGAATAAAAGTTTATTATGCTATATAATGGTTTTATAATTTAGACTAATTTTAGTATATACTATATATTTGTAACTTACATCAGGAACATGTAAGTTATAATGTAAGTTACAATGTAAGTTACATTGTCAGGTAAGTTATCCCAACCCTAAATAAGCATATTCCAAACTTACTATTTTAAGTACGATCTTGTAAGAGGTTTAGTTTAAACAAATAAAGTTGTTGTTAAAATTAAGTATACTTTATATAAAATCTAAAGTTAATACTTTCATTGTGAGAAAAAGGCATATCATAATTTTGTATATTTTTTGGCTAATTAGACAATATATTATCATATTAAATCTGAATATAATATTAAATCCAGTTATCGTAACTAAATTTGGATATAATTATTAAATTCAGATTTAATCATTAGATTTAGATTTAATAATTATATTCAAATTTAAATAGTTATATCTAAATTCAGGTATTAACTCTAGTTCAAGGTTAGTTATATACTGTATTACATAAATCATTTTAGTTTAATAAAATTGTAGCTATACATTTGGTAATACAAATAAAAATCATTAACTTGATAGTTACATAATTTATGATTATTTATTTTTTTTTTTTAAAATAATGATTGATTTTTATTTCATAATAAATCATATATACATTTTTTATTTTTATTTTATTTTAAAGATTCTTATTAACTTTGAAATAAGTTTAAAAATATTTGAGTTGCTTCTGTTTTTTCATGATTTTTTATATTTTCTATAGGATTTATTTGTGACTAGTTCTTACATTTATTTTGAATATCTGAAAGACTCAGAACAATATTTTTTTTACTTATATTTCTAGATGAAAGTTGTAATTTCAATTGTTTCAAGTCAAGTATCATATTTGGATGAGTCTTTAAATCTAGTTTATTAAAGAGCCTTTCTACTTGTTGTTAATAGATTATAATAGCTTTTTAACAAATTTATACAATAGTAAATATTTATAAATTTTAGAGTTTGGAATGAAACAAAATTTATAAAACTTATCTCTGAATTCAAAACAATCTAATAATTCATCTCAAAGGCCAAATATATTATCAGATATTTCAAAATCTTTATATAATTGTTTTACTAATTCAATTTCATGTTTTGTTAGCTCAATAAGCTATAGAAATTCTAAAACAACATAGTAAAATACTTTTGCAAACTCATGATTAGAATTTCTATTCAAACAGCAAATTGATAATAGTAAATATATTTACAGAGAAATTTATTTTACAAAATATTTATATACTTTATTTATATCTCATTCTAAATTATCAAAAAGCTTACTAAATTTATCTCTATTTAGGGTTTCTAGTGCTATAAACAATTCATCTCCAAAAAATATATCAAAGTTTTCTTTAAAATCATACAAAAAACTAATCTATTCATTAGCCTTATCAAGCATTTCATAAGCCTGTCACTCAGATGGAAGTTAAACAAAATGATTATCTAATTTGATATGAGGTATTAGGTTCTTTCTAACTATAAATTGTATTAGTAGTTCATAGAAATACTTACTGAACATAACTAAATACTGAATTTGAATATTTAATTTTTTATTTAGGAGCTATTCTTTAAACAATCATTAATTAAAAAAATATGATACTGGTGTACTTGAATTATTTTTGAGTATTTTAACAAACCAATTTATGAATTCTAAATATGCTATATACTATTCCAAATATTGTTTAGCAATACATAATTCATAGCCTTACTGTTCTCTAATTAGTAATTGATATTGTGAGAAATAAAATTCTAATAGCTTGTTATATAGTTTTTAAATATATTCTGACTTTATATTAAAAGGCTTGTCTTTGTTACTCAAATTATGCCTATCATATAGAAGCTATACTAGATATAATAAATTAAAAGGTTGTAGATTTTTTGAAAATCTAATTAACAAAGATAATTTTCTAAATATTTTTTTAAAATATATAAAAACAATATGCATAATATGCATATTGCAACTAATTTGTATTGCATTTATATTTATTTTTTTATTAAATTGAACTACTATACCTTTCTAATTACTAGATATATAGATCAAATTATTTGTTATTTAAGTTTGAAATTTTTTTAAATCAAGTCTATAGTTTATAATAATAGTAATAACATTGTCTGCAATAGATTGGCCAGTACATTTTTGTAAATATTCTAGATTATTTATAGCAACTAATAGTATATTATTTTTATAGTCCTAAAACATAATGTATATAATGAAATTTTTAACTTTACTTCAAGTTAATTCATCAACAAGGATACTGAATTGTGAATATTAGATAACTTAATTTATTATGAATTCAGTTTTAATTTGTGAGACTTCTTTATACCAAGTACTTAATGTAGATACTGATAACCACTTTTGTGAAGATTTATTTACTAAAAATTTATAAACAAGTTGCAATAATTCTATAGCAGTATTTAATAAGGTTCGTCAAATTTGTAAAATTTTTATAGAAAGCCAAATTATTTTGGAAGAATATTTATTATTATTTGTTTTAAATAATATATTTATTTGACTCTTGAATTCTTTGTGAGATATTTGTTTTTATTTACATACTAATGATCTTATAGTTAAAACTCTCTTTTTTACTTTATTTTCAAGATGCTAATTTAAACTATTTATAAATCAAACCTTATGTAATAAATTCTGATTATTTTTTAATAGTTTTTAGTTTACTGATTTTAGATTTGCATTCTTAGTTTTAAAAAATTTAATACAACTTTTATGATTACTAGTATTTGTAATATATTCAAAAGCTTTCTTTTTGAGATAAGCTAAAATAATTTCATCTTTATATTTTTCTTTTAGATTTTGTATTAATTCAATAAGATTTAATGCATTCTTTCTTTGCATTTCAGATATTTTATATATAGTTTGAAATATTTTCTCCTCTTTTGTATAATTTAAAGTATTAGAGAAGATATAATTAATTTGTAAAAGAAATTCAAAGTCAAATTGAAGTATGATTTTATTAATTTTTTGAATTTTATTCTATTAGAAGCACATGTACATCATATGGCAATTTTGCTTTGATGATTAGACATGTTAGATAACTCAAAAATGATCAATTTACAATTCTGTAAATCTAAAAAGAAAAATTATTTTTTTTATATAGATTATAAAAAAAAATAATCGATACTACAATTTGTAATTTAAAAGAAACTAGCATTTATATAATTTTTAACAAGTCTTAACTTTATAGGATATCTTTTAATTATATTTCTGTTATTTATAATACTTATTTTTATAATTTTTTTAGCTAATTTTGTTGCTAGACTTAGCCAATTGCCTCTTTATTTGCTAGTAATAATTAAAAGTTATGCAATTAATATTTGTATAAACAGTTGGTAAGATACAATACTACAAGATAATTTATTAACTAATTAGCTAGTCTTTAATATATTTAAACCTATAATAATTAACTACTAAATAATAGATAAATTCTCGAACAAAATAACAACAGAGATAATAATTAAATTTGACTAATAATTGTAGCTTAACAATCGATCAGTGCTTTTGTTTATTTATTTAAACTGACTATAATAATTAAGAATTAGATTATTAAGAAGACAATAAGCATATTACTTGAAATAGTAACAAAAGCAATAACTAAATTCAATTAATAATTTTTGGCTGATTTACAAATTTTATCAATCGAGCTAAAAATTATTGATTGAATTCAATTATTGTCTCTTTTACTATTTTGAGTAATATATTTATGATTTTCTTAATTATTTAATAATTAATTATTATAGTTAGTTTAAATAAATAAATAAAGGCATACAAACCTTGTTAATTAAGTTAGCATCTTTATTTATGCAAATTAAAAATTTATTCAAATCTACAATTATTTGTATAAATAAATAGATTTTTAATTAGATATATCAATTTAAAATATATAAATTCAATGCTAAAGTTTTACTATTATATTTTAGATAACCAGTTTTTGTTTAATTTTCTACTTAATTATTTTTAATAAAATTTTTAAAACAAAGAATAAACTAATGTTTAAATAATTTATATAAATATATGCTTATAAAAATTTTAGTTATCAATTAAAACTTATGTATTATTATATAGTATTCTATATAATAGTATTTAATTTTCTTTAATTATTAAATTAATAATTCATATCTTTTTATCAAAATACTACCTAAACATCCTTATACAAATAAATCTAATTTAAAAGTACTTAAAGCTTATTATCAAAAGAGACAGAGAGATCAATAAATATAAATAGTATAGAAAATATCTTAATGCAAATAATCAAAATATGAAAAAAGAGACTTAAGAGACTAAACACCTGAGTGTAGATAATGATATAAATAGTTTTTAAATAACAGTATAATATTTTTTTTATTTTATTTTATTTTTTTTATAACTTAGACGATCTTGCCCTTCATTTATTAAGAGAAAACATATATGATGTTATAACAAAAATAAAACTAATCTATATTAGCTATATAACTGTCCTCTTTTTCCAATTCCAGACTCACTCAGCTGCCCTAAGTACTTAAGTGCGATCAGCCGCAAAAGTGATTTTCCTCCTACTAGAGCAGTTCACCTAAGCAAAAGTATAATATTTTTGATAATTGGTCAAGAATATAAATTCTTAATAATTATATAATTATAACTCAGAGTTGATACAAATAGAATTCAGACAATGAAAATCTGTTCAATATCCAGTATCTAAATTGTCTAATCAAAGCAATAGACATAGAACTGGACATATAGAATAACCTTTTTATTATCAGTTGATCATATAGTTGGCTATTAATACAACATGTGACAATTAACTAATCAAACTATATTATATTCGCATCATTTTTCACTTTACAAAAGAATAAAGAAAAAAAAGATTCATATATTATTTATATTATTTTCTTGATTAATATTCAAAAAATAAATTTTTTAAAAAAATTTATATTTATTCTTATAGTATTTAATTATTATATCATATCACATATTTGCTTTATTTTACTTATAAAACAAATTTATTATTATTACATTATATTGCATATTTGCTCTATTTTACTTATAAAACAGATCTATTATTATTATATTATATCATATAATTTATAGTTATATTTTATTTATGAATATTATATTAAATAGAAACAAATTTAATTAGCTAAATATATTTATATTATATATAGAAAATCAATAAACTATAGAAAATTTTGAGGTATTCTTAGAGTAGTTTCGATTTGCAAATCTACATATAATTATTAACTAATCAAATTATATATTATTTTATACAAATTAGTAAAAATACTAATTATATATATATAAATAATATGTAAATATAGATATTCTATAGAATAGGTAGGCAATATAAGAAATAAGCTTAATTAATGAATAGTAATCATTAATTTTTTAATATATTCAGCAGAGTTAGCAAAATTTGCTCATCTATTCTATAAAATATTTGTAAATATATATAAAGAGATATAAAAATAATATTCAACTACTAAAAAAATCAGAACTTACTAAATCTAACTATAGAACTATCTAAGAACCCAAACTCATATCTATGATTTATAAACTCAAACTTAATAACTAACTTGATTTAAGAGTACTTTAACTTTAAATTTCTTATTGCTAATACTACTAACAAGCTTATTCTGCTTCAAAACCAAATCTGAAATTCTGATCTTTAAAAAAAACTTGCTATTTGTTAGTAACTATTTTTTTTAGTATATATTAAAATTCAAACAAACTCTTTTTTTTCTTTATTTAGTTCAGAAAGCTAATATTACTTAAATTAAAGATTATTTAAATTTATTTTTAAAAGTAGTCTTCTAGCACTAAAATAAAGTAAATTGTGTAAAAAAAAAATTTTTTACATTAGTAAGTATTTTTCAAAAAGTACTTTAAAGTGTTACCTAGACAATTGATCTATATCAACTAATTAGATGAATTTCTATTTATGAAGTTTACTATTATGCTAATTAATTTAGAAGAATAACTTTATAAGCATATTCTTAGCTTGTTAGAACAATAGTTATATAATTTTTTTTGTATAATTT
>CAJVPM010001629.1:0-11562 GCA_910592325.1 Scutellospora calospora | reverse complement strand
CTCAACATAGATAACTATATTAAAAAATTGCTTCTTCAAAACTTCTCTTTATACAATTGCTTTTTCTAACCTTATTTTATTATAATCTTAGAGGTCTCCTTCAATCTCTTCTATAGTTAATAGTAACTTAGGTTTAAATTAGCTAGTAAATAGAAAATGGAGGTGTAATATCATATTGGATAACTAAGTAGTATTAGTAACAACAATATATTTTAGGAATATATATTAGCTCTATATATATATCATTATGATATACAAATATACTAATCCTTTTCCTATTTTGATATTATCAATAAATAAAAAAAAAAAAAAAATTAATATCACTGCCTTATTAATTTACTAATCTAGTAATTAATTATTAAAATTATTTGTTATTCTAATTAGTAAATTTTAAATTATGATTAATAAGTAGTTTTCAATTCTTTTTATATCAAATAAAGTTCTAAAATTATACTAAACTACTAGAGTTAGACTTGTTTCTAATAGAGAAATAAACTTGTCTCTTAACTAATTTAGAACTATACTTATAATCTAAAGGTGTTGAATCTAATATTGTTTGCAAATAAATAACTAGAATTAAAAACAAGATTATAGTTATTATATTTATCAGTTATAATTAACAAATTTCTATTTATATATTAACTGATTACATATTCAAGTATCTTAATACAAAATCTTTATATTAGATATTATTAATATATATAAGTCAATTAGATCAATTGTATATTAAGCTTAACAAATATATAAAAAATATCAATTAATATTCAATAATATAAAAGGTTTGGCAATTTTAGTATAGTGGTTAGATTGCTAGACTACTATATAAGAGGTCTGGAGTTCAAATTCTACTGTCAATAAATTTGAATAATTACCTAGATCTTTGTACCTAACTTATAGTAAACTCTGTTTATTTCTGGAGTTGTAACTCTATAAATTATATTACACTAATATTATTCAGATATTAAAAGTATAACAAGGCATTTGGAGAGATATAATATTATATGAATAAATCTTAATAGAATCTATAAATAAAGATCTGCATAGTAGAAATCCTGAGTTAGTGAGGTAGTATAGCTTTTAATAGTTATTTTGACTGATATTTAATTCAGAAAAGAAACTGTCACTCTGAAAATGTAGATCAAGTGAGATATAAGTAAGTCTATTCTACAAAGAGAATTAGCAACACTAACTTAGCTTAGCAGCTAACTAGATTAGAAGAATCTATCTCATAAATATTTGAAGAAATCAGTAAACAAAAAACTAGTAAAAAGCTACAGTAGGAACTAGAGTTATATAAATATCTACAAGAGTTTAAGCTAGGTGAATTCATGAAGTAAGTACAGACCACTCTAGTAGGTATACTTCAAGGTTAACTAGAGCTCTATATACTCACAATATGTTAAGCAATAAGCATCCTAAGAGGATCTAAGCTAAAGTCAGTAAATAGATCTGTAACAAGCTAGCTAGCTTAAGTGGTTAGGTATTATAGTGACATTAGTTTGTAATGATATGTATTAGTTGAACAGAGTATTTAAATAGATAATTTATAGTAGGTTACAGGTATAAAGCATAGTATAGAACTAACTAGGTAGTCTATTGTCTGTATAGTAAACTACTTAAATTAGACAATAACTAAAGTTGTATATATAGCTTGTTATACATTCTTTATGTAATTACAAACTATAGAGAAACCTGATGTAAAACCTCATATATCAAACTAATAAAATCTGCTCAGCAATGTAAGCCACCTTAAAAAAAAATTCAATAGTATAAAAAGCAATAGTACATATGTAAAAAATTAATAATATTTGACAAAATATATTATATAGACTAATTAGAAACAAGATTCTATACAGTAAGTATACAATATTAAGCAAATGATGAAAAATAACAAAAATTTTTTTTTAGCAGAGTTAATATTATCTTATATACTATGTAGTAATATATGAATAATACTAAACTCAGATGAAAATATTTTCTGTTATTTAAATATACCTAATATTTGTTATCTAGTAGTTAGATATAACTATTAATATTTTTTCTTGTAATATTTTTGCAAATTTATATGATTATATTAATAATAGATAACATTATTTAAAAGATTGTTACCTAATTACCTAAATGTTATTCTCAACAAGCCACTCACCTAATATCACATAGGATTAGAATTGGTATTTGATTAGATGTCTTGTGATATCAAGTAACCTTCTGAGTATTTTATCATAACCTATTTAAATGCTATATAACTATTAAAAAATAATACAAGACAGTAGACATCAATAACATAATTATGAAATATAATTTAATGATCAATATGTATTTAGAAATAATCAACAAATTCTCTTATTCTTATCTTTGATCTTCGATTATCAATTAATCAATCCAATAAAAATTTCTACGAAAAAAAAATAAAAAATACTGAAAATTGAATGAATAGATATACAAATTTGTATCAGGCAACTAATATTTACATATAAGAATCATGTTTTTACTAGTGGTTGTTACCACATTTGTAATTGTATCTATGTGAACAGTAAAAAAGTGAGAATTGGTTCTAGGCTAGAACTCGTCTGGAGGTTTGGTTATACAGAGGTTTGAATCCAACTAATCTATACAAATAAACCAGATAATCCACAAATCTAACTAAGAGATAACCCTAGTTTGGATAAGGCTTGAAAGAGGCGAAGATTTAACTTGGTTTGAGGTTAGAGTTACTTGAATAGGTATTTAGGTTATTAGGGTTGGGTAAATGGATTATCTTGGTCATGTTTGTCAGAGGTTATAATTTAATTATATTGAGTTACAAATTGGGTTTTAATTTGGGTGCAATTAGATTACAAATTGGGTTGCAAATTTGGATTACAATCTAGGTCACAGGATGTGAATTTATTGGTAAAGCGATTTAACAATTACGAAATTGATCAATTAATTAATCAATACAAAGACACTATATAAAAAAGTATGCGATATACCAATTTGGGTCTTTTACTTTAACTAGAAACTTGATTTTGTGGGAAAATATCATATGGACAAGATAGAAAAATTTAACAATTCAAGAAAAACAATTTATAACAACTTAAAGGGGAATTTATTTTAGAGACAAACACTTCTATTCAAGACTATTCAAAACTCAGAAGGTTTTTCTTTTTTGAACTCCAAGAGTTGATTTTATTCAAGGTAATTTTTGCTTTGTATATATACATTTTCTTTACATATAGAGGACTAACGAGAAATATTATTATTCTAGCTATTCTAGTTATTCCTATAATTCGAATTATTCTCATTATTCAAATTATTCTTACCATTCAAATTATTCTTGCTATTGCTATTATTCTCATTATTCGAATTATTCTGATTATTTTGGGAATTTCGAGAATAGCAGGAATTCTAGGAATTCCAAGAATTTGTGTGTGACGATCTTTACCCTAAATCATCCCACTCTTCAAGTCCTACTTAATAAGGTAAGAGACTAACTAAAAACAAATAACACTATTACTAAATACAAAATAAATGAATAATTATAATAAAAATAATATATATATATAAAAAAAAAAATAAATTAAATTAAAAAAAAAGGTCGATTGGTACCCCAGAGCCTTTCACAATGATTAAGACCCAGACCTACCCAAGAACAAAGCTAACTGGAAACATTAATAGATATGACCATGGACGAAGTAACCCCAACTCAGCTCGTACCACAAAATAAACCTAAATGAAATAGAGGCCCATTGGTAGTTGATATGATCCCCCCTTATAACTTCGCAGAAGACCTTCTAAATCAACAAGCTAAGGTCACCTACAGTCAAATGCTCCAAATTGCTAAGCAAAGGAGAAACCTTGCACAAGCCTTGCATAGACCACTTGTTCCTCAAGAGCAGAAGACTAACTTTGTGGACTCAAAATTATATAATAAGACTACTGTGGCTAAATATTATGTAAAAATAAAAGAAAACCTGGTATTGGCAGTTTTAGATTCCAGGGCCATAGTCAGCATAATGACAAAAAAATTGATAGATAAACTTGGTCTAGTTATCAACAAACTATCGACCACTGTTGTTATTACTGCGAATAGAAACTGGGAAAGGTCTTTGGGACAACTGAGTGATCAGAAATTAGTAATAGGAGGAGTTATGGTCCCAACTAATCTACAGATAATAGAATCCTCAGAAGAGACTCTACTCCTAGGAATAGACTAGTTTAAGAAAGTATGAGCTCAGATCCATTTTGACGAAAGGAAACTCTTCATAAGGTATCTCAGAAAACAGGTTGAAATTCCCATATACCAGTTACAAGGTTATAAATTAGAAATTCTGTCCGAATCTAATATCAACTATAATGAGGATGATAATAGTGATTATTTCGATAAATATGAAGAAGAGGAGTTGGAAGAGTTAGAAGGATTTATTGCCGAAGAAATAACACCCAAAGAAATAGAATTATATATTAACTCCTGGAAAGATACTTACAGTTTCGCTATCTATTTGACTGCAATCAAAGAAATCTCCACTCCTGAAAAAGATACTAAAAGAGAAGTAATCAAAGAAAATAATATTAAAAGATTAGTACAAGTAGATATACTAAACGAAGAACAAAAGAAAGAAGTAAACCGTGTGCTAGAAAGATTCGACAAATTATTTGTGACTGAGTTAAGTCAATTAGGCCAAACTAAGGATGTTTAACACAAAATATACACTGGAGAAGCAAGGCTGATTAAGCAAAATGCTTACAGGTTATCGCTGGATGAACAAGAATTTCTAAAAAAAGAAATTAGAAAAATGTTAGAGAACGATTTGATTGAAGAAATAAAAAGCTCGTGAACCTCACCTGTAGTTATTGTACCCAAGAAAAACAGTAAATTACGCCTCTGTGTTGACTACTGGAAGCTCAACTCTGTTACAAAAAAGGATTCCTATCCATTACCTCGAATTGACGACCTATTGGAAACCTTTGGAAAAGCCAGCTAGTTTTCAAGTTTAGATCTAGCCTGCGGCTACTGGCAAATACTAGTAAAAAAAGATGACCAAGAAAAGATGGCATTTATAACCAAACAAGAGGTCTATGCCTTTAAAGTAATGCCCTTCGGGTTATGCAATGCCCCAGCCATGTTTCAGAGGACTATAAATCATACTCTATATGAATATATTGGCAAATTTGTTGCTGTATACATAAATGATATTATCATCTATTCCAAGACTTATCTTGAACACCTAGATCATCTTTAAAAGGTTTTCAATAAGATCAAATCAGCTAGACTAAAATTAAACCCTAAGAAGTATGAACTTTTTAAAAGTAACCTTCAGTTTTTAGGTCACATAGTGGGTAGAAATGGTATCAGACCTGATTCAGAAAAAGTCACTAAGGTTCAGGAATTCCCCACTCTGAATAACATTAGACAGCTTCGTGAGTTTATAGGACTTGCGTCTTATTATTCAAATTTATAAAAGGTTTCGCTACAATAGCAAAACTGTTATATAAGCTGTTAGAAAAAGAGGTAAAGTATAAATGAAGATCCAGTTAACAGCAGGCATTTGAGACATTAAAGAATTACCTAACTACTGCACTGATTCTGAAATACCCTGCTTCAATGAGAAGTTTATATTACACACTGACGCTTCTGGTATAGGCTTTGGTACTATACTAGCACAAAAAGGAGATAACAAATTAGAACATGTTATCACCTATGCTAGCAAAGGTCTGACATGGCCAAAAAGAAATTACTCGGCCACAGAATTGGAATATTATGTGGTAATTTGGGCCATAGAATATTTTTATCACTACCTCGGATATAGGTCCTTTGTGGTAGTAACAGACTATACTGCCATTAAGTGGTTACAAACTACAGTACTAAAAGGACACAGAGCTTACTGGATACTTTGTTTATAGCCCTATTAGTTTACTATAATATATAGAGCTGAGCGAAAACACAAAAATACTAATGCCCTTTTCAGAATAATTAGTAAAAGCAAAAAGAAGATACTACTGCCCTTAATAGTATCGAAAACTGCGAAGTATATATAATAGAAGAAGAGGTAGGAGTCGAACCTGAAGAACCTGTCTCAGAAATGAGCAAAAATGATATAGAATGGACTCCCAATACACCTGAAATAGAGAACCCCGAGTCATCTGGATATGAGATATTGGACAAATTCAAAACCTGGAATACGTTGGAAGAAAGAGAAGAAGAAATCAGTTCCTATTACAATAACATTGAACTCTGCGAATGATCCTTAAGGAATATAGTGATAGGAATGAAGAAATACTAATAAGTAATGAAAATGTGACACAAGAACTCCAGAAACTCAAACCGATGAAATCACGAAAATAGAAATATTCTGCATAGGAGTTGCATCCTACCTTCTAGGAGAGAGCAAAGAAGATGAAGGATATGATATAGAAAGAGGGATAATAAATCAAGAAAGTGATAACGAATGGGATAGTGATTATATGACTGGATTTTATGAAGAAGAAACTAATAAGATAAACAATAACCAAGAAGAAGAACTTATCTAGTATCAGTACGAGGCATAGTACCATCAGCTCTTATAGAACTTGGCACTCGAATTAGGGAGAGAAATAACTTGAGTACGACAAAATGGGTATGAAGAAGAATACTACCTACTAGATGATGAAAATGAAAGAAATGACAGAATTGAAGTTTAACTTGTAGATAAAAATATCAAAGGTCTCGAACTTGAATTGGACCAAGAATGCGAAAGGTTAATATGTGACAACTCCGAAAGTAATGATTATTATGATGAAGACAATTACTTCAATGGGATACCAGACGGTTTAGGTGCTGGCAAAGCCTGGTAGGATATGAACGACTACTGAACAAAAAAAAAAAAAATAAATTAATTATTAATTAAAAAAAAAAAAAAAAAAAAAAAAAAAGAGAGAGAGAAAGAAAAGAAAAGAGAAATAAAGGACGTGACAAAATAAGAATAGTCACGACTTTAATGTGCGAGGAGGTGCATATTATGAGAAAAACTAGAATCAAAGAAGATAAAAACTAGCCAAATGAATAACAATTAATAAAACCTAAGAAAGAAAAAGAATTGACCAAGCCCAAGATACAATTATGTGAAGGGACGAGAACCATGTCTACGAACAAAAAAAATTAGGAGATATACGAAAGATACAAACAAATTAAAGAAATCAAATACCTAAATCCAAAGATAACAATTCAGTCCAGGTTCTGATGTCCTGGCAATAAACAAGAGGAACTCACGAAAATGGATCCACAACAATACTCTATATTAAAAACTTACCTCCAACATCAACAGTACCTATCACATTATACCAAGAACCAACGAAAGCAGTTAGAAGCCCAAAGTCGATTCTTCATGGTTAAAGAAGGGCTGCTCTATAAAAAAGATCAGAAGAAAGAAAACAATTTGCTAAAAATATTGCGAAAAGGAGAAATTAAACTAATATTGGCTCTGGTCCACGATCATCCAATGGGAGCCCATTTCGGAAAAGATATAATGTTCAATAAAATTCGTGACTGTTATTATTAGCTCGAAATATACGAAGATATACGCGAGTATGTCAAGACTTGTATAAATTGTCAAAAAAATGGTGATAGAAGATTAAAGAAAGTACTACATCCCATACCGGTAGTAGCCCTATTTCACAGAATAGGAATAGATATAGTCGGCTCACTACTAATAATGCCCTAATCCAACAGGTATATTGTAGTAGCAACTGACTATATGACTAAATGGTCTGAGGCCTACGCAATCCCAAGAGATAACATTGAAGAAGTGGCGATGTTTATATACAAAGAAATAGTATGCAGATATAGTTACCCTAACTATATACTATCTAATAGAGGCTTCCATTTTAGAAATCGTCTCATAGATGAACTCCTCATAGCCTTACAAACAAGATACCATTATTCAACTCCTTACCACCCCCAGACCAATAGGCTTGTAGAATGCTTCAATAAAACACTATGTAATGCAATATCAAGACTAGTAACGAACATGACAGATTGGGACCTCATAATACAGCCTATACTATTTGCGTATAGAACTACAAAACAAGCTTCCACACAACAAATACCATTTCATTTAGTATACGGGAGAGAAGTAAAATTACCTATACACCCAAGTGAGTCAGGTAATTTGTTGAATGAAACCCTCATTCAACAGATGTATGAGATTGACTCTGATCTACAAAGCACCTGCAGCCAAGCCCTCATACAAATCCAGTCAAATCAAAGAAAACAAAAAGAAAGGCATGGCTTACAGATCAAAGCCATGCCCAATTTCCATATAGGAGATAAGGTCTTGGTCTATGAAGCTAAAATAATGAGCACGCATAGCTATAAACTTAAACAAAAATGGAAAGGCCCATATTATATACACAATGTCCTACTAAATGGCGCATACAAACTTTGCAAAATAAATAGAAGGGTGCTCACAACACCTTTTAATAAAGAAATGCTTAAGCTCTACTACGAAAGAATTATAAATAGAGAATAAAAATTGGCAAAAAAAAAAAAAAAAAAAAAAAACAAAAGTCAAAAAAAAAAAAGAAGGGAGATAATAATATCTACTATTAGAGATCAAATCTGCGAAGACCTATCATCTGACACCCCGCTCTATGTAATACCTGAACCTCGGCTTTACAACAAAAATCAAGACTTGTCAATACAAATCGCTCTATTGTAAAATCAAATTATGGAGTCCAAAAATCTTGGAGATCAAATTAGAATTCTTATTTATGCCTTCTACCTCAGTGAACAATTGAGTATCATAATACTAGCTAAAAGAATAGTCATGCAAAGGGAACGACTTTCTCTTTACTATATAAAAGTCTCCCTTCGAATATATTATTTATTCAGAACTAAGGGGTTGAGTAGATTTACCAAACCAACTACGTCACCCTGCCTAAATTGAAGCAACTCAAGACCTCAGAATTCAACCAGTTAATCTGAAATATTCCTGTAGAACAGGATCTCTTTAGCAGAGAGGAATTGTGAAGGGCTCCGAGGCTCTAATCGACCTTTTTTTTTAATTTAATTTATTTTATTTTTTATATATATATATTATTTTTATTATAATTATTCATTTATTTTGTATTTAGCGATAGTGTTATTTGTTTTTAGTTAGTCTCTTACCTTATTAAGTAGGACTCGAAGAGTGGGATGATTTAAGGTAAAGATCATCATATACGAATTCCCAGAATTACTAGAATTCCTGCTATTCTCGAAATTCCCAAAATAATCAGAATAATTCGAATAACGAGAATAATGGCAATAGCAGAATAATTCGAATAGTGAGAATAATTTGAATAATGAGAATAATTCAAATTATAGGAATAACTAGAATAGCTAGAATAACAATAATTCTTGTTAGTTCTCTATATATAAAGAAAATGTATATATACAAAGCGAAAATTACTTTGAATAAAATCAACTCTTGGAGTTTGAAAAAGAAAAACCTTCTGAGTCTTGAATAGTCTTGAATAGAAGTGTTTGTCTCTAAAATAAATTCCCTTTTAAGTTATTATAAATCGTTTTTCTTAAATCGTTAAATTTTCTATCTTGTCCATGTGATATTTTCCCGCAAAATCAAGTTTCTAGTTAAAGTAAAAGACCCAAATTGTTATATCACATACTCTTTTATATAGTGTCTTTGCATTGATTAATTAATTGATCAATTTCATAATTGTTAAATTGCCTTATCAATAAATTCACATCCCGTGACCCAGATTGTAACCCAAATTTGCAACCCAATTTGTAACCCGATTGCATCCAAATTGAAACCTAATTTGTAACTCAATTGTAATTAAATTATAACCTCTGACAAACGTGACCAAGATAATCTATAGACCCAACCCTAATAATCTAAATACCTATCTAAGTAACCCTAACCTCAGACCAAGTTAAATCCTCGCCTCTTTTAAGCCTTATCCAAACTAGGGTTAACTCTTAGTTGAATTTGTGGATTATCTAGTTTATTTGTATAGATTAGTTTGATTTGAACCTCAGTGTAACCAAACCTTTAGATGAGTTCTAGCCTAGAACCAATTCTCACTTTTTCAATTGGTGGTGACTATGAGATTCGACAAAAGAAATGTCTGCTACCCCCCTAATTAAAAATAAGGAAAAGCAACGTTAATAGCTCAAAGAAACAAAAACAAATCAACCACTACTCCAGAAAAGACCCAAGACTCCCTAGATGAACTAACAGAAGGAACCCAGAACTATTTGCTTAACTTCGAGGAACAATCGACACCCAGTACCCATTCAACTATAAACAACTAAGAGAACATTCAAGACCTCCTAAAGGAGATTGCCAAGGCTTTTCAGAATGTAGTGATAGATGTAGTTTAGGAAGATAGTGAGAAAAATCAACCTAGAGGTTGCGAAACTAATTGGATCCATGTAAGGACTTTCAATAGGACAGATGAAGATGACCTGGTAGAATAGGTTGATGCATTCGAAAGGGCTGTGAATACGAATAATTGGCCTGGGAGAAGAAAGGTACAAATTGCCTTGGGATATCTGGCTGGAATTGCTGCAAGTTGGTATAATGACAACAAAAACACCCTTGACTTTTGGAATAATCCAAACTACCTGAATAGAAGCTTTTCTTCTAAATTAATTAGATACTTTGCAACTCTAGAAAAACATCATAAATAGTACATCGACCTGAATATACTAACACAAAGAGAAAATGAAAAGGTAGATGTCTACGCCTATAACTTCAAAAGGTTATTAAAGCAAGTAGACCCAGAACACAACTTACCAGTAACATACATGGTGAAGATGTTTATGAGAGGACTGAAAGAGAGAATTGCGACCATCATGTCTATTGCTGAACCAAATAACCTCAACGAGGCAATAGCCAGAGCTAGAAAGGTAGAAGCCAGTGAATATTATAAAGAAAGGAAAAATGAAGAAAGACCAACAGGACAAGTATTGGAGGAACTCACTAAAATGATACATCAAATGACAGTCAACATGGCAGCTAACTCTATAAATCGAGAAGAATTTTGACCCCAATGCCAATACCAAAATTATTGCTCCCAGCAATTTAACAATAACAAATGTTACTGGTATGGAGAAAGAGGATACCTATCTCGAAACTGCCTCTTGGAAAGACCCTTAAACCTAAATAGAAACCCTGGCCAAAATAGAAACATAGAAAGAGACCAGGTACAAAACCTACCTCAAGAACCAGATAGAAATCAGGAACAAAATAGGTCTCAGGGTCCAGAAAGGACCCAAAACCAACCCAACCAAGTATTAACCTGACCCAGAAGTATAAATTTATGCGAAATCTATGAAGAAGATAAAGAAAAAGAGATATATGTAGGCAACCAAGTCCCCATCAACCAGATACTACTGAAAGACCCAAAAGAAGAAATGAATCGAACTGGGATGAACAATGAAAAAGTGAGGATTGGTTCTAGGCTAGAACTCATCTGGAGGTTTGGTTACACAGAGGTTCGAATCCAACTAATCTATACAAATAAACTAGATAATCCACAAATCCAACTAAGAGATAACCCTAGTTTGGATAAGGCTTGAAAGAGGCGAAGATTTAACTT
>CAJVPM010001628.1:0-11567 GCA_910592325.1 Scutellospora calospora | reverse complement strand
TAATGATTTAAAATTTTGATCCTTATCGTTAATAGAATAAGTTTTTTATTGAAAATAAAAAATATTGGGGAGCTCAAAAGACAAGTGCAAATACTTAACATCTTTCAGCCTTTGCTCATATGGAACAGAACAAATTCAACTGTTCTATCAATAATTTCTTCGTTTGATTCAATACCATATCAACGAAGACCTAAAACTGGTGAATTCGAGGATATTTAACTGATAATTTTGGTTATAATCCTTTCGTCGATACTTTCGTATTATTCTTAATTGTTTTCAAAGGTCGGTGGAATCTGCTATTTCTTATTAGATGTTTATTATTTTTTATTGATTTTTGACAATAACATTGATAAATAACATAGGTTGATTATAATAAATAGAATCATTACGATCATTAACAAAATAGCATCGAGGATGAGAAATACATCATAATTTGCATATTCAAAATTTTAACTAAAATTTGTATAATTATAGTTGTGTACTATTACGATTACTTTCTAATTACGTTGAGGGTGATAATTGAGAAAGCCCTAAATAAAGTCTCGGATTTTTGAGATTATTTAACTCCTCTTTCAGTACAAACAACCTTCGGCTTCGTCTCGAGTATAATAAATAAACTCGAATATTTGTGGATCATGAAAAATCGTAAAAATTTAATCAAATTATTAGTGGTAGTTTTTTTTTTTTTTTTGTTTGAAATTTTTATATCACAATAAATCAAACATAAAATGACTTAGTTAATTCAACGTAAAAAATTTCTTATATAAAATGGCATCACAAAAAGTCTCTGTTAAATTTAAAATCAAAGAAAAAAAAAAATGGTTTGCCTTATAAACTATCTTTCACTAACATCCCTGATTCTTATTTATCTAATCGCGTACTCTGTTGTGTCAGCCGATCTGTCGTCGTTAGAATTTGAACATGATGACACCCTTTTAAATTCTGACAATATTCCACAAACCACAGCAGACATGAAAGAAGATATCCCGAAATACACGGTAGAAAGAATCAGATATGAAAATCTTCCTAAAAAAGGTTATATCTACCAATTGGAGCCTATTTCATCGGATACTTCAACAGATTCTGATGAAACAAATGATATTAATGTCGATTCTACAAATGATGAAGTAGACGCATCTCTTGTTATTGTGCCATTCCGAAGAATAGGATTTGGTGGTCGTTTCTATGGCTTACGTAGAGGACTCTTTTACCGGCGTCGTTATTGGCCATATGGCATATATGGTGGATTTATTGGACGCAGATATTATAGAATTTGTTATCCGACTGCACTTGGGATGTTTATATGTGGTTATGCTTTCATTTAATTTTAACTTCAAAGTGTAATGAGGAATAATAAGAATTTATTTAGGAAATAATTTCATGTAAATGGTGGTTAATAAAGAATAATAATCGCTTGAAAATTATTATTACCTAAGCTTATATTTTTATAACTTTTTATCGTATAATCTCATGCAATAATATCGTGTATGCCAATATGTACGAAACTATCACTGGTCAAAAAAATTATTTTTACTAGGAAATATATTGTAAAATATAGTATAAATCTTTACTTAATTACTGGGTAATAGACAATATTTAATAATATATTATCTAGTTAAAAATATCACTTTTTACTAGTACGTATACAGTATATTGTTATGTACTTGTAATTTTAATTGCATTTGTTTTAAATTTAATTATAATCTTTGAAAATTTTTCATTGAAATGTGGATAATATAATAAACAAGAAATAGATTATAAATCCCCGAAGAATGTGCCTAACTAAATATGCCAAATCCCAACGCGACAATGCGTTGTAGTATTGAGAAAATAATATCTACTGGAATGTTATTCCTACATAACCAAGCCACAAATATGCCTATTCCAACTCCTCTACTGAAACCGATCATTCGAAATATAGTCATTAAAGCCGTTCGAGTCAATATCGGACCTGCAAGACTTATTATAGCACTAATAATAAACGGTTTTATGACATTCATTCTTATTTCAAATGAAAAGAATATTTTTATAATAAGTTTATGAACCATTTTAAACTTGATTGTTATCCTTTAAACATACCTTTTTGAATAAATGACTTAGTTAAAGTATTAGAACTCATCGTTTTTGCCATATTTATACTCTTGGATTACTCATGTGATTACACTTAGTATTGATATTTATGAAAGTCTATTTTATTATGAAATTTTTTTTTCTATATCAGCCTTCCATCATTAGTTTATTATATGATGGCGATAGTTCGATGATTTGTTTAATTAAGTGATCAGAAATAATCTTCCTCGATGTGATTAAATAGTGATTGAAATGACGCACAATAATTACGATCGATATTATTTTACAATTGACTAATGCCATCATGTCTTTAACAAATCATAAAAAAAAAAAAGAAAAAAAAAAAAAAAGAGTAACAAAAAAATGTTATCATCCTCAACTATTCCAAACTTACTTTCCTGTTACATCTTTCACTACCCCAAACGTTTCTATTTGGTGCTCCGATCGGGTGGCCGATATACTATTTAAATCACAACTAAAGATTTTCAATTTTCCTTATGAACTAAGTTAAAATATAGTAGTTCTTCGCGAATTTTAAATAGATGCATAGCACTAACGGTTCGACATTTTAAGATAATGTCTCTACAAACGAAGCAATAGAGCCATTTCTTATTTAAACTTTAAAAGGTAGGTTAAAATTTTTTCAAGTTTAAATAAAAGAAATGGCTCTATTGCTTCATTTGTAGAGATATATTGTTCGTTACAAAATTTTGTCTTAAATTATCGAACCATTACGTAGTACAATGCATCTATTTAAAATTCGCGAATAATAGATTTAAATAGTATATCGTCCACTACAATGACCCAATTGGGTTGGGTTCCAACTAGGTAGGGTTGGGGGCATGGTGTTCCAAGGCATGCCTCAGGGACATGCCCAAGGAGGCATGCCTAGGGCAGTGTTGTACTGGAAAGTCATTGGAAGGTCACTGGAAGTAAAATTAAATAGTGCCACTGGAACTTTTACTATTACAAAATCTCACTGGAAGGCCAGAAATTCCCACTGGAAGCCAAAATATACAACACTGGCCTAGGACATGCCCTATTCTTTTATATAGAAAAACCTCACATATGAAGTTTTGTTGATTTGATTGGTCAATTACATATCATAGTTGATTTGACATAATCAATTATGATATCTAGAGAGGGCATGCCCAGGGCACAGAGAGGCATGCCCTCGACAAAGGCATGCCCTCTAGGCATGCCCAAAAAATTTTCCGTGCCCCAACCCTAGTTCCAACCCGATCGGAGCACTACTTCTATTGCTCATGTTATTCCTTTCATATGATATTGCAAAAACAATATTTCACTGCACAGCTCTTTAACTCTTTAGCATTAGAACATGGCGAGATATTAATTTTGGTGATTTTTATTAAATAATTTACATAAAAAAATAGAGATTGAATTTATAGCACCATTAAAAATTAATACAGTTGTTGCTTTTTTACAAACTATTGTAATATAATATATAAAATAAATTACATATATAATAGCACTTCAAGAATATTCTTTTTAAAATAATTTTATTAAAAGACAACATCAATTAAAAAAATAAATTATCTAAGGTAATTCGGTGAGCGTGGGTAAAGTGGTGGATCTATAACCGAGTAATTCTTTTATTTCACTTTAAATATTACATTGAATAACAAACGCTACTTTTAAACTAAATTTATTTGTAACTGATTAAGAGTTATAAAAAACTTTTATTTTTGACAAATTTTAAAAATTTTTAACTTTTACCTTATATTTAATTTCTTTAATTGACAATTCACGAATAAAGAAGGAAATGTATTAAATAAAATACTTTTCGCAAATTATTCCTGGAAACACAATTTTGATAATAAAAAACATAGTAAAATATTATGTATTATTATAAAAATTAAAATCTGCATTCCTGATATTGAAAACCTTTTTTTTATAAACTAAAAGTCTTTTGTAGTTCTAATAAAAATTCTAGAGCTTGTTTTTCTGATTCTAATATTAGTAAAATTATTAATTTAATAGATCATAAAATATAAATAATCTAGGATACTCTTTCTCACGCACATCAATTTTCAAAAACATAAGCAACGGAAAGAAAACAAAAACACAAAGGCTACTATTAAACAAATTTAATTAACTAATTAATACTACTCACAGTAGTTTCAAACCTCTACATGCACACCAGTAGAGGAAAACCAAATAGTCATATATATCTTTCCTACCAGAAGTCAAAAATTAAAAGAAAAATAACAAACAACAACAACAACAAATCTAATACTCTCACGGAGAGAAGCAAGGCCTCTAAGCCTTCTACTAAAGAAACAACTATGGCTCATAACACTAGAAGCAAAAACAATTACAATAACAATCTCACAGAAGAAAATAATAGTAATGTATCTTCTACTTCTAATACTAAATGAAGATGTACAAATTTTTTATCCTAAAATTTTAGAAAAAGTAGGTTATCTAGCTTACCCCTGACAAATTTATCTATGACATCACATGTTATACAATGATCTACAATACAAATACCAAATAACAACAACAACAATAGCAATACAATATATGACTCCAATGTAGACCATAATACAAACTCTGCCACAAACAACAAACTAGTACAGGTGATAAATAGACTATCAACAAATGACAACAAACAATTTCTTGACCAATTAGGCATAGATAATACAAACGGAGAAGAAAATACTACAACATCTCTCAGAACCTCTAAGTTATCATATAGCCAAACCCTACAACTTAATATTCAAGAAGATCTAGAATATATTGACTCAACAACAGATCTGATTATAGAAGACTCTTTAAACAGACAGACAGAAGAGATTAGCTAGCTAGACCATATATTAGAAGTACAAGAAAACAACCTAAAGACCAAATTTGAATACACAACTTGGCCAAGAGATAAAATTTTATCAGCACTAAATAACATAGCAGGGATTACTGAATTCTTCACTTACAAGCTAACAACTAGACCTCTACAACATAATATCCCAAACGCAATATTTCTTAAGTTCAAATATCTAGATAAAGCATTCTTTACAACCTTTATAGGCAACAAGAAAGTTATACCAGCTCATCAAATAAAATTTAACAAGCTTATGCAAGATGCAATTAATAATTATAAAGCAAAAAATAAGATCACAATTACAACTAAAGATATACGTAACAACATACAATACAGGCTTCGACAAAAACTTATTATTGATCATATTGCAAGCTTAAATTTTAGAGAAATGGATAACTATCAAATAACAAGAATAACTAAATACTGCAAAAACTTTATCAAAGCAGATACTATTGAAGATCAAAAAGCAATACTCAAAGCAATACAGAAAGCACGAACATCGTTACTCATACTATTACCAGATATACCACAAGAAATCTCTACTGAAATTTCTAACCAACTACCTTTTGCCCTACCAATTCAGAAAAGATCTCAAACAAAAGGAATCGTTAATATATTAAGACAAATCTTTATATTTACAACCTTGCTAATGACATATTTCATTATACTACCAGAACTACCAGCTAACCCAGATAATCTCATACCAGAAGTCAAAGATCTCTTTCCTATTACAAGCTAAAAACAACTCAAATTCTTAAGCTTCTATAAAAACAAATTAACAGACCACTATAACTTCAAAAGGTTACCTAGCTCTTATTTCTAACTACCACCACCAAGAGAACAGCTACCTACTACATACTATGAACTCAATAGCAAAGTTAGATTCTTATTCTCACTAGGCCTAACTAATAGTGAATACTCTATACAAGAGATACGTACAATGCTATAAGAATTCTACATTTTTAAAACTATACCAAATAACTTCTTTAAACAAAAACTATGACTACTAAAAGACCTATCTCAAATCAGATTAAATACTATATTCACGTATCCAATCACTAATAATTCTTAAGCAAAAGAATTCTTGAACGAGGCAAATAAAAAATATAGAGTTCGATTTCCTATTAATGAGAACATCATAACAGCCAATCTAACTGACAAACTTAGGCTCCCAACTGATCCTTAACTCATCTCTAATTACAATTTAACTATTCCTATCATATCATCTAGATAGCTAATAGATATAGTTAAATTACTGAGACAAGATTACTACTTCACTAAACTCCCAACTGAGTAGATCCAACTTGAAATACTACTAAACACGCAAAAATCAGAAAAAGAACAAAACACCCAAATTAAACTACTAATTCCTAATACTCTTGTTGAATTACAGAACTAATTAGAAAAAAATACAGAAGAAATCTATATCTTTCTTCCAATCATATAACAAGAAGATATTACACTAACTCTCACTACTCTCAGAGAATACTTCACTATTCAAAATATTCCAGAATACCTACTCAACTTACTACTCTTCCCAGAACCAACCTGGGATATATTCAATTAAAAATCTCTATAGATATTTACTTAAAAGAAATACCTACTAACATTAATAATACTAACAACCATACTCTAAACCTAAACAATATTAACATAATTACACATAATGTACAGGGCTTAAACAACAAGTTAAAACTCTAGCTTTGACTAGAACACTGCTATAAAAACAATTACCACATTATAAATATGACAGAAACTAAGCTTGCAAAATCTACTTCATCAAACCTTTCATTACAAAACCCATACTACCATATCTACACCTCAAACTGCAACTAAATAACAGCCAAAAAGCAGAAGTCTAGCATGAGCATAGCAATTGCAATTATACCACCCTTAAGACCATATATACACAATATTAAGAAAACACTAGGAACAGCAATTGCAATTAACTTTTTTTTCCCACAAAGATGTCATCTTTGAGTTATCTCTATCTACCTTCTAAATAATAATAACTCAGTCTTGCAACAAATACAAAACGTAATACAAAAATAGATAAAAGAAGCAACAAGCCTACAATATCATATAATTATTATGGGAGATTTCAACTTTGATCATTACAAATCATCTAAAAAGAAACCTACTATCTTTAACATGATGTCTCATTACAATTTAACGAACATCTTATAATACTGCTATATACAAGATCATATCTGGTCAAGACAAAACTTGTATAGCCAGATAAATGATATTTGGTTCTCTAATATACTTATTAATCAAATTTCAAAGCCTTAAATCCTTTCTGCTGACGGAATTACAGATAGTGACCACAAGATCATTCAAACTACTTGGCACAACAATATTTTTATCTCTAATATAAGAAACAAGAACAAAAAGCAAATAATTTTCAAATATGAGAATATGAATACTGATACTTGAGCAGACTTCGCGAATGAAGTTGACAAGAATCTTGATCCAACAAAAATCTCCAATTCAAGCATCCATGATACTCAAGAACTTAACAAACAATAGCATATTTTCTATAATGCAATCAAAAAGGCCTCCACAAAATATATCTCAACTACTAAAATCAAACCCAAAATATATTATAGTTTCTCAACTAAAGCAACAAAACTTCACTAATCTCTTAAATATATAAACAAAATTGTACAAGCTCTTAATCAAACTTCTGAACCTAGCAACAACAGAGATATTCAAAAATTTAATAAGAATATTGAATATATTAACAAAAATACTGAACATACAATTAACTTTCTATCTGTAGAAGATTTTAACACACAAAATATAGGCAATACTAGGACACAGTTCAAACAACTTCAAAAGACTATTCACTAGGCCAGAAAAATCAAAAACAATATTGCTCACAATAACAACATCAATTAATATATAAACAACAGATACAATAACTTTACAAGCAATATAACTAAAATGATTAACAGTATATTACACTGACATACTGACTCAGTAGCATTCTATAACATCAAATTATCAAATGAGATTATTACCAAACCATAAGAAATTAAAAAAGAAATCAAAAACTACTATGAAAATTAGACTAAACTCAACTCTTCCAATACGCTCTGCTGGCAGCTATGGAAAAAAGAATATGACCCAGTACCTAACATTATACCAGGTCAACTCAATATACTAACTATACCTATAACTTTAAACAAACTTACAGATACAATTCATCTAGCTCCCCTTCATAAAGCAACTGGTCTACAAAACATTTCTAATGAAATGTTAAAACATCTAAATGATATACCTTTTCAACTCTTACTCAAAATAGTGAACGCATGTCTGCAACTTCAAACGATACCAAAGATGTGAAAACAGAGCAATATCTTTCTAATATCTAAGAAACCTATCTTTACAGGACAACTTAACTGTACCAGACCTATAACACTTATTGGACACACGAGGAAAATATTTACAAAAATAATCACTACACGACTAAATAAGGCTCTGACTAGATATCCAGCTCTGTGTTCACACAATTATGTCACTCTTCTAAACACTTCTACAGCAATACCAATTCAAACTTTAACACATATCATTGAGGATGCATATGTTAATGGAAAAGAATTATGGATGTTAGCACAAAACATGTCCAAAGTCTATGACTCAGTTCATTTCTCACTACTATATCTAGCTTTACAAAGAATTCATATACCAGAACAGATTACAAATCTAATCATTAATCTATTTACAGACAGGACAAACAAAATAATCACAAATCTTAGACTTACAGATTCATATACTGTATATGATGGGATCGACTAGGGAGAAACTATTATCCCTTTGCTTTAGTGAATCTACTACGATCTACTACTATGCAAGATTACTAAATTATACTCAGGGTATACACTACAAACCAATATACCTAAACAAAATACTAATACTAACACCTCAGTTAGCACAAATTTCACAACACTAGCATTCATAGATGACACGATCTGGCTAGCAGAATCCAAAAATCAACTTGAGGAGATTATTATTACTGCAACTTCATTTTTCTCACTCACTAACATAACTGTTAATCCAACAAAATCAGTACTTGCTGCAATCACTAAAAGCAAAGATCCTCAAATTACTTTCGATCATACAATTATCAAAGAATTACATAACAACCAAGCATTCAGGTTCTTAGATTGCTAGTTCTCATTAACAAAGAAACATACTCCATCATACAAAATCATTCTAGAAGAAGCCAACAATGCTCTTAACCTACTCTACAAAGCAAAAATTACTGACAAACAGGCTATATATATAATCAACTCAGTTATATCAGCAAGAATCGCATACTGAATTCAAAATACTTTTCTTACTGAATCATTATACAACAAAATTACCCAATGATATACAACACTAGCTAAACACAAAGCTGAACTAGCCAAATCAATATCTAACTCCACAATATACTATTATAATATTTACTCTCTCTGAACTGTCCAAGATATCCAAATACAACAACAGGTTGCAATTCTCACAAAATATCTCAACTATCTACAATTCCACTCGTCAGCTCTTAAAATTCACCTCCAACAAATCCAAAATGAAGCCACTACAAATACATTGATACTGTCTCACAATAGTTTTACTACTTCCCCTAAAAGAAAAAACACAACTACAACAAAAATAATTTAAAACATTCACTCATTCTTAATACAAATTACTAACAATCTACATAATGCCTGGCCAATTTCATTCAATTAGCTCTTTCATTCAATTAATCTAATTCTCAACCATATAGACTCATTACACAAAATTAAAGGAAGTTTAAACAATCTAGATCTTTACTATATCGAGCAATATCTAAACAAAAACCTCTCTAACACTATTAGTTGGAACCAACTTCTACAGAATATTCAAAAAATACTAAGAAGTAGAAAAACAAAAGAGTATATACTAAGTTTATTCAAAAAGCTTAAAGACAGAGTATTAAAAATAAGTGATATTAGAGAATTACAAAATATATATAAGGCAAATAAATCTAACAAAAGAATAATAAAGATGTAGCTTTAAAATATATCTAAAGATAGAAGAAAAAAGAATATATACTATTTAAAAGAGAAAGAAATCTTTATTTAGGAAAAGTAGCAAAAAAAATAGAAAAACACATAATATTAGAATATTAAAAGAATACTAGTCAAAAATAGAGGCTAATACTTTTTATAAGTATAACTAGTATGATATAGAAAGCTTCAATAACAATAAGTACTTAATTAGTATTAAATATAAAAAGTAGTATCAACTAGTTAAGTTAAAAAAAGTAAGTAAAAAAAATATAACTGAAAATATTACTGCATATATATATAGAAAAGAAAGAGCTTTCATTTAATTATAAAATAAATTAAAAGATTTTAATAAAGATAATAGCAGATAGTATTGAAACTATAATTATACAAAAAGTAGTAGAAAATAAAAGAATTAAAAGAGAGTTAGTAAATATATATAAACAAATTAAAAGAAAAAGAAATTATTGAATTTTACATAGATAATACATTAGCAGGAAGAGGGTCTGGTGATCTTAGTGTAGTGGTTAGGTTGCCAGACCGCCATGTAATAGGTCTGGGGTTCAAATCCCACTGTCGACGAATTTGAATAATTACCCAGACCTTTGTACCTAACTTACGGTAAACTCTGCTCGTTTCTGGGGGTTACAACTCTGTAAATCACGTTGCACCAATGTCAATCAGATATTGGAAGTGTGATGCAATATTAGAGTTATTACTCAGTCACTTGACCCATATGGGTCACAGGTCAGGCCCCAACTCGGGTCAAAATAAACCTTAACTCAGGTCAAACGGGTTAGATAAATATATAATAGATCCGAAATTTACCAATGTAGAAAATGAAAAAACAAATTTTTTGAAGCAAAAACCCGAAAAGTTCTGGCATATATATGGCTTCTATTGACCTGAGTCATAACTCGAGTTGAAAAAGCTTTTGTCGGGTTTGACCTGGGTCACGAATTTTCAATCTGGATAAGAACTCTATACAATATTCGAGTTATATTGCATGAATAAATCTTGATAGGATCTACGGACAGGGGACCTGCATGGTAGAAATCCTGAGTTTGGTGAAGTAGTACGGATTTCAACAGTCAAGCTGGTTAACGCCTGATCCAATGAAAAATCTGAGTACGAAGGATGTGAGATCGATAGGTGCGAGTAAGTCCGCTATGTAATACAGCCTGGTGCCTTGCATTAGCGGCAATACCAACTTGGCTTAGCAGCTAACTAGATTAGGAGGATCTACCTCGTGAAACATCTGGCTGGAACTTGGAGGACTAAATCTGGTAGACGGCCATAGCAGGAACTAGGTTCGTACGAACATCGACAAGGGTCTAAGCCAAGTGAATCTGTGAAATGAGCACATGACCACTCTGGTAGGAATTACTTCTGAGGTTAGCTAGAGCTCTGCAGCTCACAATATGTTGAGCAAATATGTATCTCAAAGAAGACCTAAGCCGTGCGGTAAATAGATCTGCAAGTGAACCAGCTGGTATAAGCAGTTGGTCATAGTAGTGACGTTAGTTTGGGATGAGAGGAAGGGTTAAAGATCAGAGTGTTTAAATAGGTAACTCACAGGTGGGTTGCAGGTATGGCAGCATAGTGTAGAACTAACAGATGGTCGA
>CAJVPM010001627.1:0-11568 GCA_910592325.1 Scutellospora calospora | reverse complement strand
AGTTAACAACTTTCAAGTTTCCTAAGCTAACTATACTATTTTCTACCTGATCTACTACTACCCATCCTACTCCTATATTTCTCTTATCTTCTCCTTTACCTAGGGACCTATCTGTATAAAATTCTATTTTCTTGCTTTTTCCTAACATAATCTCTTGTGTCTTTTTCTTTAACATACTTGCTACTTCTATACTAAAATTCTGCTTTTCTATAATTTTGAGTTCTCATTCTTCAACTACTCTTAAGCCTATAAGAGGACATTCTCTCCTTTTAGCTTTTTGGTAGTCTCTACTTGTAGCTATTGATTTTAGTGAGAAATTAATTATCTTCATTTCTCTATTCACACAGTTTTTTGGAATTACTCTCTGAACTTTTTGTTTTGATTACCAAGCTTTGTATTCTTTATATGCTTTTTCTTTGTTGCTAGCACAGCCTTCACATTTTCTAATTTCTTCTTGCTTCTCTATATTCTCTTTGTTTTCCCAGTACTCTAACAGTATACTGTCTTTGTTTTTCTTTTGTACTTTCTCTATCTTTCTGATTTTGCTAAAGCTATCTTCATAAACTACCTATTCATATTTTCTTTTGTCTAAAGAGATTTCTTCAAGTGAGTTTTATAAATGTAGAGTATTTTCTATACCTATCTTAAATTCATCTTTCACTTCTCTTTTCTTCTTGCATATTAATACTCGATTTTCAATTTCTTTGAATCATGTAGCTTATTTACCTTTCTTGAATTTCTTCTTAGCAGTTTTGAGTTGCTACCATATTATTAGATGAGATCCTTCTAGATCTAAGATTTGCTCTAACAAAAGTATATCAAGATCATAAAGTATCTTAGCTACTCTAATGAAAGTTTTTTTTTCTATTAAACTTTTGATTGGTGTTCTGCTAGGTTCGACTACTCACTCCTTCCTATTAGCTATTATTTCTAAACCTAGGTTTAAACTGTCCTGAATAACTAAACTAGCTAAATTGTTTTTGAGTAGTTTTCTTTCATCGTTTCCTAGCTTTTCTGTTCAGATACTATTTGTATAACAAGTAATTTGCTGTCCCTATTTAATTCTTACTTCTGTTATATTTCTGACCTTGCAATTCCTGTTTAGTCTGTTTATAAGACTTAGTATTTACTTGGTTTTCAATGTATTCTATAGCATTTGCATATTGAGCATTCTACTATTTGATATTACAAAGTTTGAAGCTGTTCTTGCAAGACCTATCTTGTTCTTAGCAGTCATTATATATAGTTGCTAGATCTTTTTGCATTCATCCTTAGTTAGATAAATGCTTTGTAGCATATATTCTAACTTTAGTATTAGGCAAACATTGTTTATATATAGTACTTGACTTGTAGAGACTACCTTCTTTCTAATTGTATTAGCAAAGAGTCGTACTACTTGTTTAGCTTTAGCTACTACCTGTTTCTTGCTGACTTTTTGTTCTATCCAAATTCTCAAAAATCTTACTGCTTCTTTTTCTTTTATTGTATAGATTTTTTGATTTTCTACTACTATTTTGCGTTGGTCTATATTACTTCTAGTATTTATCACTATAAGCTTTAACTTAAATGAGTTAATCTGAATATCATTGAATTTAAAAAACTCTTCTGCAATTTGGATCATTTCTTCAAGCTACTTCTTAGTGCTTGCTATCCATATTGTATCATCTGCAAAAGCTACTGCAGCTTGTTTTACTCTCTGGATCTTTTTTTCCTTTTTTTCAAGATTTTCTTTTCAAAAGACCTCCATTTTATATCCAAGTGAAGTATTTTCCTTAATTTTTATTAGCAAAGGGTCATAAAAGATCCTTCAGATTAAGAGTGAGATTACTTCTCCTTGTTCTATTCCATTTTCTGCTGTTATTGATTCCATAAGACCTAGTGTAGTAATTATTCTAGTTTGTCTTTTATCAAACAAATCTAGTATAAAGTTCTGTTCTAGCATTAGTAGACTTATCTTTTGGAGTGCTAATTTTAGAGATTTTAGGCTCACAGAGTCAAAAGCTTTTTTCATATCTTGTAGTAATATCCAAAGCTCCTTGTTTCTTTCCTTGGTTTCTTCTATTATCATACTCAAGATATAGATTGAACTTTCTGTTGAACTTCCTATTAACTCTGCAAAATTTGGTCCTTTGAAAATATTGTTTTTCCTTAGTATTCTCTCTAATCTAGTTGTATAGACTTTAGTAACATATTTTCAGAATGTTTCTAGAAGTGCTATTAGTCTTATATTGTTTAGATTAAACTGCCAATCTACATCTTTAGATATAAGGTACATCTGATCAATTTTCTACTTGAGAAGGATTCTACCTGTTCTTAAACACAAGCTAGTAAAGTTTCTAAAAGCTACTTGTGTTTCTGTACTAGCTTGCTTAATTAGAATATAACTAATACCAGATATATCTGGTGCTGTATTAATTTTAAGCTTTTGAAGCATTGAATCCCACTCTTCTTTCGTTATCCTACTGTTTAGATCTTTGTAATAGCTTTCTTTAATTCTTGTTAGTAGCGTATAAACTTCTTTCTAGCTATTTAGAAGATTTTTTTGCTGAAAACTTCTTTCTTTAAACTGTTTTTGGAAATAGTTAGCTATTCTTTTGAAAACTTTTTTTGGTTCATTAAAGAGTTCTTTAACCTCTCCTTCCTCTATAAGTAATTTGTCAATTACAACTTTTTTAAAAGGTTTTTCTAGCAAACTATTGATTATTCTTCTTTGGTTATCTCTTATCATTTTGCATCTTCGGTCTATGCATTCATTTATTTCTAGTCTGCTAGCAATGCTATTTTCTGCTACTAGTTTGCCTTTTAGTATTGACCACTATCTAGAGAGCTCTTCTTGTAGTTGTTCACTCCATGCAGCTTCAGTATTACTATACTTGACTCTGTTTTCTTGTTTATCTCTTCTATCTTTCACTCAATTTCTAGTTGCTTATCTTCTGTTCTACTTGTTCCTATTTTCTTTTTGCACTCTTTTACTGTTTTTCTTATTATATTTATTGCGTTTTGCAATTCTGAGCAAATCTTTTTTGGTACTTTGTTGTATCCTGAGTTTAGCACTTTCTTGCAAGAGATTTTATCTTCTGCTACTTGTTTGATACTATTACTTATAATGTCCTACTCTTTGTCCAAATCTATACTATTTATAGATTCATCATTAGTCACTTCAAAAAGTTCTTCTAACTATAGCTTTTCATTTAATTTTTTCCTGAGTAGATGTTGCAGCTTATTTTTAAAATTGTTCTAATTTTCCTCTGTTGCCTTATTGTACAAGAAAATTGTTCTTTTAACTTCCTTTCTTTTGATTTGTGTTAAACTATTTCTAAAGTCTAGATGATCTAGTAGTATTTTTGCTACTACTAGTCTATGATCACTACCTGTCTCTAAGGTTATTTCTTTGATTAGAGCTTCTTAGAGACCATATATTAGACCTTCTGAGATTCAGATCTGATCGATTCTTGTACTGTCTTTTCTATTACTCCATGAGAATTCTCTTTTGCTCAGATATAACTCTCTAAACATATCAATAAAGTTCTGTTTTGCTATCTAGCTATGTAGTAGTAGTTTTTTGTAATTGCTATTTGCACTACTACTTCTATCCATACCTGGCTGTATAATGTGATTAAAGTCACCTATTATAATAAAGTGTATATTTGATCTTTTCTGAGCTATTTCCTTCATTATTATTCTCTGCACTTCTTTTATTCTAGGTTAACTATTTGGTGCTATATAAACTACAAAAACAACTAGTTCTAATTGCTTAAAGAAAAAGTGTAACTCTAGCAAATAGCTACTATGTTTTCTAATTTGCCCTATATGATTTAACTATTTCTTGCTTACTATTATACCTATCTCTGAACCTTTGCTTTTGTTCTTTTCTGAATTAGTCCAAAAACTATCTATATTTTCTTAGTGACTCGTTATATATTAGCCTTCTTTTTCAGAGATGTTTGTTTCTATTATTCCTACAATGTTATAGTCTTCTTCTACAAACTTATCTATTAATATTTTTACCTTGTGTCTATTACCTTTTAATCTATTTATATTGTAAGCTACTATATTTATACTTTTCCTAACCTCTTGTATACTTATATTTTTCTCATTCATTCTAAAACTCTTTCCTATATAGTTTGTTTCTTGCTCTGTCTTATTTTGCTGTACAAGTTTTCCTTCTTGTATATGTAAGGCTTCCTTTGGTTTAACTAGTGTGAAAATTAGGAGTAATTTGAGTACTTTATCTCCAAATCTCTAATCTTTCCTTCCAAGTTTTGCATTAGTTGAGCTATATTATCTAAGGATCTGTTATAATTTCTATGATATCTTTGCCTACTTAATTCTCTTCTTTTGTTGCTTCTTATTTTCTTCTGGAAGTTACCCTTCTTTTCTACTTTGAGCCTTTCTTCCTCACTATCACTTGATGAATTCAGAGCTTTTCTATACATGTTCTAATTTTCTTTATGCTCATTTAAAGCTAAACTAATTAAAGCTTCTTGCTGGTAGCTTTCTCTTTTTTGTGCTCTTTCTTGAACATACTTTAAGTATTCAGCTTCTTGTTCTTGTTCAAACTCCCTTCTCTTCCCTAAGCTTTTTCACTTTTTCTTACACCTACTTTACTTTCTTCATAATCTTGAAATCTTTGGTTTTTAGATAGCTCTATTTCTTGATCTCTTGAATTTGCCTATCTTAGCTTATTATTATAGTAGTACATTAAAAACTTAGAGATATTTATCATATCTTCTTGGTTCTCAAAATATACTATTGCGCTACTCATATTATTATTGTTAGCATTTTGGAATATATGTAATGCCTTGGTTCTAGATTTCTTGACTTGTCTCTAGAGTAGTACCTCATTCGTATTCTCAGGTAGATCTAAGAGTCTTTTGCTAAATCTGTTTCTTAAGTGTAATAGTTCAAAGTTGTTAGTACCAGCTATTACCCTTACTAAAATCCAATTTGCAAAAGGCAAATACCAAATCTTATTCTTTTTCTTTTCATCAAGAGTGCCTGCTTTAAACACAATTTCTGCTCGTGTTTTATCATATACACTTTTGATCATCTCTATATGTTCTACTCTTTCTATAAACTGAACTATCTTAAAAACTTGAGTTCTTTTTGCCTAATTTGATAAGTTCCAAACTGTTATCTTGTTTTCTTCTCTGTTCTCATTTAGGTTAATCAAATCTTGTTGGATTTCAACATTTTCCTTACTTGTACCTTCTTGTTTATCTGAAATAATTGCAGTCTTCTTTTTCCTTCTTGTTAGAATTTCTTCTAACTCTAATTTTGCCTGTTCTTCTCTTTTTTTTTTAATATCTAAGGTAGTAATCTCTATATCTTAGGTATCTGAAGATTGAGCAGTTAAATCTTCTTGTATATTATCTTTATGAATTAGTTTAGCTTGCTCATACTCTTTTTTTTTGTTTTCTAAATTTTCTTAGCTTTCTTATAGCTTTTCTCGTAGTCGAAAATTAATGTATACCACAAGTTACCTCACTCAAATTTTTCTAATATTTTTTTGAGGTGAACATTTCTACCTATTGACTACCTTAAGGACTTTTTTCTATAGCTTGAACTATTTCTGAGTACTTTTATAGCTACTACCTTAGCCTTTATGATCTTTTCTCCTTCATATCTATCTTTATTTGGTGCCTAGATACTTTTTTCAAGAGAAGAGTCAGACTTCACTAGTATCAAATCCTCTTCTGATTCTTCTATGATATTCAAATAGAGGTTTGGATTTGGTTTAAAAATTTCTTCATTTTGGATTTCTTTAATATCTTCCATTAAGGTATAGCCCTTTTTACTTCTTCTATTCACTAGGAGTTGCTTCTCTGATATGTTTTGTTCTTCTTCTATGCTATCTACTATTTTTAGAGAACTTGTTAGGTTTGTCATTTCTATATCTGATTTGCTCTCACTCTCTTGTACTATTAGTTCTTCTCTTTTTACTATTATATTCTGAGTTATTTGCCCTAGTACTACTTTAACTCTATTAATTCCTTCAGTCATTACTGCTCTCTCTATTACTTTCTTCCATTCTCTTACTACTGTTACTATGTTATTTTTTACTTCTAAAATCTCTGCAATTATTTTATCTATATGATCTTCTAGACCCATAACTGCATCACTTCCTTCTGCTATTATTTCTTTGCTATATTCTTTTGTTACTACTTCAACTAATCTTGTTGCTTTTGCTCTGTTCCACATACTTTTAAATTCTTTTTTCCTTCATTTAGTTCACTAAATATTATTTCTAGAAGTGACTTAGTCTTTTTTTAAACTTTCCTAAGAGTTTATCCAAATTGCCTATGAACTGTTTGGTTTTGGTCTTATATAATTCGTCTATGCTACTTGATATATGATACATAAATTAGTAATATATTTGTTTACTTATTTTGTACATTTTTGTGTTATATGTACTGATCTGCAATTCAGTATATTTTGCAATTCCTAATTTTTTCAACAAAAAATTTCTTTGTAGCAAAATTTTGTCTAAAAATCTTCTGAGTCTCTTCTTGTGTTATAATTTTTCTATTTTCTTTCTTTTCTATATGTAATTCTCTTTTTAGAGTCTTTCTTTTTAATGTGCTAGGAGGTATTATTTAGTGAGTTTAGTGTTTTTTCTATGTGAAAAACCTTTAGCTCAAATTTGTGACCAAATGATCTACAAGAAGAGTAACTGAAAGAGCAAAGATTAAAAGATAAGGTATTACTATTTCAATTTGTTGTTATTCCTATGATATTATTACAAAATCAAATAGGAGTAAACTATCCTTTAAATTGTATTACAGCCAAATTTGCTTGCAACTTTTAAAAATAATTTTTAATATTAGATAAAAATTTTAAATATTGATTTTAACAATATATTTACTAATTAAAAAATAATTTTAAATATCTATTTTATCAACTTTATTAAGAAACTTTTTTAAATTTATTAGAAATCTTTTGTGTAATAAAGCTTTAAAGTTTAACTTTAAAAATTTTTACTATAAAATTTTTTCTTATAAAATTTATAAATTTTATATGTTCTCAAAGCTAAAAAAATTTTTCACTTCTAATACAAGTTCAAATTTTTTCAATTAAATCATAAAAGTTGTAATAATAAAAGTTGTAATTCTTTAAAAGTTCTATTAAATTGCTTTAAGTATTATATTTCTAAAACTTAAATTAAAGAAGTTCATCTAAAAATATTAATCAAATTTTTGAGTAAAAAATTTTCTTAAAATTGTTTATTTTTAGCTTATAAATAATATAAACTTTTTGTCTTATAATATAAAAATAAATACTACAAAAACATAATCCTTATTTTCCAATATTTATATATAAAATTTTACTTTGATATTTTAAATCTTTAAAAATTTAAATCATTACTATATTTAGACAATTATGCAGACAAATTTGTCTGCATCCCTCTACAATATAAGGAATAAATACTACTTTTTTTATTATTTTTTCTATTTTGTAGATTTTCAAGAGTTTCTTAGTAAGAAATAAGTTTTCTTTACATTTTTTTTTGTTTTGGTATTCATTATTATACTAGTCTTTATTAGAGTTAGTATCTAAAATAATTTTATACTTTGTTAGACTAGAATTAACTATTTTTTTTACTTGTTGTATTGCTGATATTTTTGATATTAGCAAATACTTGTTAAAAGGTAAAAGTTTTGTTTTTGTAGTCTTTCTTTTCTTTTTGTCTATTATATTGTCTCTATATATATTGAGTAGTATTATTAAGATTTATTTAGTTAGTTATATTTTTTTGTAATATCTCTTTTCTGTTTTACTTAAATTTTTTATTATTTTTTTTTTATTTGTTGTTTTTAAGATTTATAGAAAAGAGTTTTTTTAAATTTATTAATTTTGTTGATTTATGTATAAAATCTGTACTATTAAATTTTACTATTATACCTTATATAGATTTGATTAATTAGTATATCAGTAGCTTCTGTTATATCTGATCTTTAAAACAAATATAATATTATATCTGAATGTCTGATTAGATAAATTACTAGATACAATATATTTGATATAGCTATATTGCAAAATACAATATCTAATTAAATTCTATTTAAAAAATATGATAATATAGTATAAACTTTTTAAAAAAACTATTTGAAAGTTTTTATAATAAAATTTTTTTAAAAATTTGTAAATAGTTATAAGAACTAAGAAATTTTAAATTTACATTATTTTGTAGATAAATATAAACAAAAAAAAAATTTTTTTATTAAAAAAAAGCAATCTTTTTTAACTTTAAGATTAAAATAAAATCTAAAATTTTAGTAAAATTTTAATAAAATTATAATTATATATAAAATTTAACAAGAAATTTTTTTTTATTAAAAATGAAGTTTTGAGATATTAGCATACAAAAAAAGATTTATATGTTACATCTGATCTTAAATTTTGATTGGCTTTTCTAATAAGATAATGTAACATAATGTACAAATACTAATATACAAATAGTAATTCTCTAAGAACTATTAACTAATTTTGTATGATTTAAATACAAAAGCAAAAAAAAGTATCTAAAAATCAATATAAGAATATTATAGATAAAGTAATAAATATTAACTTATTAAGAGATGTGATTCAGAGATATAAATAATACTAGTCGAAAAGATAGATTTTGATCTTTGAAGTTGAATTTCAAATTTTTGATCAAATTCATATCAAATCAGCCAAAAAAAATTAACCTATATTCGACCTATATTATCAGTTTAATATTTAACAAATTAAGCTATATCTAGAAAATAATTCTGAATAATTAAATCGGAATTGTTAATTAATTATAAATATTTACAAATATAAATAACTAATTAATAAATAGATTTATATAGAATTAACATTTCCTAAAAAATATATATATATTATCGTTATTATATCTTATTTTTGTATCACCGTTAATGAAATTACCAATACGTAGTCACATTTTAAGATTAGGTTATTTTAATCAAATCGAATATTCACTCGACAAAATCTGAAGATTTTTTTTTAAAATTGAATTTTGAGAGCCGGAAATGGTCTGTTTTTTAATAACTAATAAGGAACCCGAATTACGTAAAAATACGGTAATTTGAAATAGGTTATACAACATAGTAGTAACACTGCAGTGGGTGGCGGTGATGTCATATCACCGCCACTGCAGCAATTCTGATTAGAGATGGGCAAAGTAATTTACTTATTACGTAAACGTTAAATATTATGCGACAATTCAGTATGTTATTATTTGTGAGTATATATTATTAGCGTTAGCGTTAGTGAATTGCGCGTAATGTGATTGAACTTTTACGTAATAAGTAAATTACCTTGCCCATCTCTAATTCTGATACCAATAAACGATAAGTCCATTTGTCCAATTATGACCTGGTCCAATTACAAAGAAGATTTTGATTACGTAACCTACAATTTGAGGCCGAGTCGTAAACACCTACGATAACTGGTGATGTCGTATATAAAATATGATAATTAGACTAAAGCTTTGACTTATAGAATCCCATTGAATATATGAACATACAGTATATACCCAAAAATAGCGAAATGAAATAGTTAAAATTATCAAATATTTATTACGAACTACTCAATAAATATATGGGCTCATTCATAAGGAATGAACATATCCAATACATATTATAAATAATTATGTTATTAAATTACCGTGATTGTGAATAATTCTGATAATACATGTATGGATGACTTCATATAAATTAATATGAAACTAACTAAATTCTGCCACTTGTAACTAATTTTGTAGCAAGTGCGGCTAATATAGCGGCCTTGTGATTACCAGATAATTTTGAATAAGCATCGTATACAGACACACCTATGGAACCAATAATATGTTCCAAACGAGAATCCAAAGTTTGAAATTAATTCCAGATTATAAGAAAAAAATAAAATAAAATAAAAATGACGATATACCTTTAGCATCTCTGACTGCACCCAGTTTATTTCCGGCGTACGCACCCAAAACCAGTCCAGGAACATTACCACAAATAAAACCTAACGCTCCACCAGTAACCGCACCAATCGGTGCATAAAACCATTGCGGATTATCCACTTCTGGTCTCAACAATTCTTCAAATACATTACTGAAGATCAAGTTTGCGTCTGCTCGATCGACCTGCCATGTCGATGCAGATTTACCTTGCCTCTTTCGGGAGGCCCTTGCTCGATCTATAAAGCCATCAATTACTAATGAATTCATAAAAAAGTCTTATTTATTAAACCAGTACCATATTGTTCCCTCCTGGTTTCATCACTAAGAACATAGTAAGCATCAGCGATTTTCTGAAAAAGAGCCTTGGCATCTTCTTGTGATAATGAAGGATTTATTGCTGAATCATTGGTGCCCGGAATAAATCTGTCTGGGTGAGTTTCCAATGCTTTCTTTTTATACGCATCACGAATTTCTCTTAAAATAAAATTTAGTTTCGTTAAAAAAACAACCAATTTCTATTAGTTAGAAAAAGTGTTTCTTACTCGGCTGTGGCAGTTTCAGGGATTTGGAGAATTTCATAATAATCGATGAAAGAATCCGAGTTCATTATGAATTTTTAGGGTTAAAAACAAGCAAACCGCCATACAAATAAGTTTTTCATTTTAATCACGTGAATATCCTATTGTTTGGAAGATCGTTACACAATTGATACAAAAATTTTTTATACGGTTTTACAATACTTTTTAGGAAGCTCGCGTAACTTATCTCTGCTATGAAACGTGGTTAAGTCTACTAAGCAAACTTGAAGCTTTCGTAGCATATTTTAATAATATCAATTGAAACTATTTGAATCCAACAACTTTATATTAAAGATTTACTAAATGAAAATATATCAGAAGAGAAGCAATATATAAAATATATTACTATTAGGTTGTCAAAATTTAGTTCGTTGAGCAAAAAAAATTATGAATAAACTACAAATAACGGTTTTATAAAGTAAGGTAAGTAGTAAACTTTGGAATATAAGTTTTTTTATATTTTGTTTATTTATTAAAGATTTTTTAAATAAAATAGTTAAAAAAAGATAGTTTAATAATTATAATCTTTTATATATCTTATATTCTATATTAGTTTTTTTTTTTTAATTTTTTTTTTTTTTTTTTTTTTATAACTTAGGTGATCTTGCTCTTCATTTATTAAGAAAAAATATAATAAAATATTATTACAGTAATATAATCTAATTTAATCTAGTTATCAAACTGCTTTCTTTGTTTAATTTTAAATTCATTTAGCTATCTTAGGTATCTAAGTGTGATTTGTTGCAAAAGTAGATTTTCTTTCTAAAAGAGTAGTTTGCCTAAGCAAATATCTATTCTAATACAGAAGGCTCTTTTGCATCTGCATCAAGATTCTTTAGTTATTTTTGAAGCTTAGTCAGTTTCTTTTAGTCTTCTTTTAATCTATTATCAGAAAATCAATTTTAGTGTTGTTCTGCATAGATCTGCAAAAAATTAAATAATAAATTTAATAAAAATCTGTGTAAATCTTTGGGTTTGTTACTGACAGATGCAGAAATTAAATGCAATTCTGCACAAATCTGTAAATTTCCAAAATTTTGCAGATTTTTATCAAAA
>CAJVPM010001626.1:0-11569 GCA_910592325.1 Scutellospora calospora | reverse complement strand
TTTATAAAAATACTAATAATAAAAATAATAAAATAAAATAATAAGATAAAATAGTTGAAACTCATTTTATAACAATATGTTAGATTTTAACCATTGATTTAGTATAATCTCTAACTCAATACATGTATTAAAGATATCTAGTAATTGTGAGATAGCTATTGTAGGCAAGTGTTTTAAAATTTCATTAAAAATGTTTAAAGAACCTGTAGCCTTGTTTTTAGATGATGCATTAATTGTTAATGTAATCTCCTATATAGTAAAAGATAAGAGCATAGAGTTGTAGATTGAGGAATTAATATATTTTAGCAGATTATAGTAGGGTTGCTATTCATCCCAGAGTATGTTGTCAGAGGAGTTACATTTTGTACACTGCACAAAGTATAATTGTGTTTCTGCTAGTATTTGTTCTTTTTCTATGATTATCTTGTCAGGAAATATAATTTTTTCAAAGCTTATATACAGTTTATATTATTGCAGAATACTGTTTATCATTTAGCTAGTATTATCTTTAAAGTCTGTATATCTCTTTTCTATATAGAATTTTATTCTTTCTGATTACTCTAAGTTTTTTTCAATATTGTGACTCTTCCAAATAGTGTTTTTTAACTGTTTGAGGTCTTGTAGTATTTTAGTGTAAATTGTAAATGTAGTGTTAAGAATAGGTATAGCTGAGAATGTCTCTGGTAGTAAGAGCTCAATTTCTATCTTAGCTAAAGTTGCAACTTTTTTTAGATATTTGTTTAAAGTTTGAATATCTAGTAGTAGAAAAGAAGTTTTGATATTTGTAATGTAATATAAATATTTTTTGATATTTTTTAGAGCTGAATGAAGTTTGGTTACTTTTAATAACAAAGCATTAAAGGCTTTAGGCAATTTGTAGATATATAGAATATATTTGTTGATCACCTTTTTGATTATAGCAGACTATATATACTATTGTTGTTTAGTATTGTTTTGTCTGTAATAGAGATATAGTTTGATTGTATTAGCATTTTATTATGAACTGTTTCTGCAAATTGTTCCTAATTTTCATCATTTATTTTCTCATAAAAGAGGATTTTCTTTTTCTTTTTTTTGTTTCTAGGATTTGAGCAAGTGAAGTTTGTATGCCAAGTAGTAAATAAGATAATATGATTACTATTAGTGATACCAGTTGCTTTTGTTAGAGTTAGTATATTAAACTTTTGTAGTAGATTAGTTGATACTTATATATCATCAATACTACTATAGCTATTTCTACGTTTTCAAGTTGGAGTTGTGATATTAAATGAGTTTATAAGACTTAAGTAATGACTTGCAGTAAGGTCTGAAAAAATAATAATATTTCTGTTTTTTCTTAATTTGTTTGTGTTAAAATTGCCTAGTACTATACTATTCCAGTTTTTGTTTTTTGCTTCTATGATCTATAGGGCTATTTGTATTTGAGTTCATTTAAGTAGATCTGCATGGTCGTTAGATAGGTATACTGAGATAAAACATGTTTTGTTGTTCCTAAAGAAAAAAAAGTTAATGCAGATTGCTGTTCTAGGATAGGTTATAATGTTGTATATATACATTTGTAACTTATTATATACTATAATTGCTGTGCCTAAAGATGCTTCTTATTGTTTAGAATATACTGGAATATAGTTTAAAGTATAGAACTTGTATAGTGGATTAGTAAGTATGATTTCATTGTTATTTTTGAGTTTAGTTTCAGTAAGAGAGATTATATGAAAGTCATATTTGTGACAGTATATAATCTATTCTTATAGTTTTAGAATATTGTTGAGTCCTCTTATATTGTGTATAATTATGTTTATTTTTTCTTTGATATTAATATCAGATATAGATGTTGTGCCTATGAGTAGAAGTATATTGTTCATTATGTTTATAGACATGATTAATTGTATTGCATCTCTACTTCTGCTTCTGAAAAACCTGATTAAGTTGGTAGTATATTGATAAGTGAATCTGTAAAAATGCCTAATTTAGGGAAGGTAAGTCAGGAAGTTCAAAGATATAATTAGAAAAGTAGCTAATATCAAAATGCTCTTTAATTCTTCCTAGAGTATTTAGTATATCTTAATATTTTGTAATAGGTATGCAGATATCTTTTATGTCTCTTTTTTTTATGATAGTTTGTAGTTCTTTAAGTGTTAAAAGTAGGTCTCTAAAGTTTGTATTAGGTTTTTTTGTAAAAATATTTATTCATTCTTGTGGTATACTATAGAAGAAATAGTATTCTCTTAGTTCTCTTGTAGCAATTGTAAGCTCTTTAGAAGATAAGATTAGCAATATAAAGTTAATTGCAGTTACTTCCTTTGAATCACTTAGTAACTCAAGGAGTTCAGTATAGTTGCATTCACAGTAATTTTTCAGTAGTAGCATTAGAATTTTGTATGTTGAAGATAGTATTTCTAGAAAATGTAATACTGTTTCTTTATCTTTTATTAGGAATATGAATTCTGTTTCTAGCTTCAAGTTAGTAGGCTCTAATAGTAAACATCTAGGTTGAATAAGATAGTCATTAGGGAGTCTAGTAAATGCAAAATCCTGTTATAACATATGTATATATTGTTTAAAATCCTCTGAGTTCTTTGAGAGAAATAGGAAAAAATTATAGAGTTTGCATAGTAGTTCTTGAGATGTAAGTAGTAATGCTAATTTTGTAGCTAGCAAGTCAAAATAATCAGCAAGTATTCTTCAGAACATATAATATTCTTTTAATTATCTTAATAGATAGTCAAGTTTTTTAGCTCTGCTCTTCGAGTGATTAGGAATATATTTCTTACTGCTTCATTTAGCAAGTATAGATATTCTGGTAAAGAGAATCTGTTATCTTCAATATAAGATTTAGGTATTAGTTCAAATATGAATAACTTTTGCAATACTTTTAATACTAGTACTAATATAGCTCTTTTAGTGATTAGCAGATTAAATGGTATCACTTTTTTTAATAATTCTAGTATTTGTTCTAGATTGCTAGACAGAGAAATATAGGCTTGTTCTATTGTACTAGAGACTATTTTTCTGAGTATATCAAAATCTATTTTGCCTTCAAGAGAAATTTTTGTGAAGGTAAATAGGTAGCATATATATCATATAATTTCCTAAGTATCTATCATATTGAAGTCTAATTTTGTTAAATAATCTAAAGCTAACTTAGCTCTTAATTTCTTGAATATCTAGCTTAGTTGTTTTTGTTTGTTTGGAGTGTATTATATTGCTTTTTGTATAACTCAAGTACTTTGTTGAATAGTGAATTAAATTCTACTTAGTGTTGAGATCTATTAGCTAAAGCACATGTAAAGATTCTGAAGAATGCTGTATCCTTATAGTAGAGTTTTGACTTGATAGCTTCTGAAATATAAGTTTGGTTAGGTAAGATATTTAATTTGTATACCACAAATTCTTTTGAAGCTTCCAAAAATGTTAGTGCTTCGATAATTTTGTTTTAGTTTTATATAGTTGTATCAAATACTAAAAAGTTTTTTTCTCTCTATTCTGCTAAGGATATTTCAAGTTAGTTTTTCTATTCTTGTTTTCTGTTATCTATTGGTCTTTATCTAATATTGTCTTTATTAAGTTGATTAGAGTTGTTAGAAGTATCATCTATTAGTACCTAGCTATATATTCTAATTTATGCTTTATCTCTTTGTACTGTGTCAACTAATTCAGTTTTTGTATTTTCTACTTAAGCTCTTGTATATAATCATGAGAACTAGCTTGGGTACTGAGATCTTCAGAATAGAGTATAGGAATTTTTGTTTGTTCTATTTCTATATTAGATATTAGTATTGTTGTTGTGATCATTATTGTTATTATATTAGTTAATGATGATATCATTGTTGAGTTTAATAGGAGTAAGCTAGAATCCCTAACAATATCAATATTTTTGATGAGTTGTGTTAAAGTTTAAGCAATAGATTTATCTTGTAGTTTAGTTTTCATTTTTTGCTCTTTTTACTCGTAGTACTCATATTTGTATACTGTCTATTGATGTTTGGAGTAGTAGAGTCTAGTGACTATTGTTTGTTTCCTACTTTTTTGAGTATTGCTAATAAAGTCAGCAATAGCTTTTGGGAAGAAGTTTGTATTTGAGAAATTGTTTCTTGACTTCTCTTAATTTTTTTCTAAAGAAACTAGAGAAGATGTATATAGTTATGTAGTTATTTAATAGTTAGTATAGTATACGCAAATAAAATATTTTTCTTTTCCCTGCATTTGAATTTTTGTTTAATTTTAAGGGATGCAAGAAAGAGTCCAAAGTCTATTTTAAGTATCTATATTTATAATTTTAATTCTACTAATTAATATTAATAAATTTTCTTTATACTCACTTACTATTTGAAGGTAATTAATTGTAAATAAGTACAATTATTATTGAATCACACTCTTTCCATAGATCATTTTGACCATTTTCAAAGCTAAAGAAAAACATAGATTTTCTCAAAAACTCTACTAAGAAACAGCTCAAGAGACTCTAAAGAAAAAGAAAGAAGGCTTCAAAATACAGATACTTTATTAGAAAGAACAAGAAAGATACTAGAAACATGAAGAACTCTAGAAGGTTTTTTATCAAAAGTTGCTATGAAAAATTTTTTTTAAAAAACTGGGGATTTGGTCTTATCCTGAATTGCAAATCTGCCTACATAACACAAACATATAGAAAATCAAGAAAACAAACAAACGTGTCAACAAAAACTAATAAAATGTATTACGTAACAACTAATAGAAAAGCAGCATGCAAGTCTGAAGCTAGAAAATTCACAGGTAAAAAGAAAAAGTCACAGGGAATTTAGAAAAAAGTATAAGGTCTTAAAGTTAAGCATAGTACGAAGAGAACAGAAACTCAGACAGTAGCAGAATAGAGATGTAGAATAGAGAGAGTTCTAAACTCTTTATCAAGAAGATCACTAAAGAGTATAGGCGAGAAATTATTCAAGAAGGTAGCATATCAGTTCTAGAATTAGCAAATCACTTTGATGAAATAGTTGCAAAAGTAATAGATATCAACAAAGAAATAATTATCTTGGCAAGGCAATAGTGTGTTGCACCAGAAAGAGCTGCTTTCACAGAAGGAGTAGACAAAGTTAAAGAAGTTTTAGAAAAAAAACCAAAGTCAGTAATTACCTAATAAGGTAGTACAAATAAAATAGTAGAAGAGGTAGAAATGAGAACTGAAGAAGAACATATTACAGAAACAAAAAATACTAAAGAGATTAAATCAGTTGAGTCTACAAATCAAAATATCCAGTATTGAGAAACAGTAGCTAGCACCACTAAAAAGGAGGAAAGAAATAAAATGTTAGAAGTCATGGAAGATGTTCAACTCATAGAAAATAGTATAGAAATCTACCCTTGCAAAAATGAGATAGAAGATAGATTAGATCAACTAGTAGAGATAGGAAAGTCAAGATGTAGTAGTACATCCTTAGATTGTAGTATATGGGCATCTAAGCCAGAAGTATGTAGAGAAAAAGGAGAAGTCAAAGCAAAGGTAGCAGCAGTTAAAATCTTAGGAGAGAATGCTGAACAAAGAGAAAAATCAATTAGATAGTTACTAAGAGAAAATAAGCATATTAAATCAATTCAGGAAAATTTGTTAATAGGAACCAATGGTACATTATTTATTTCGACTACAAAAGAAGGTACCAAAAGGCCAGAGCAAGATTAGAAAGAAAGAAAGATGAATTTGATTAATTAAACCTAATACTAGAAGAAAAAAATAAAAAAGAGAACCCGAAGAAAGAAAAACCATCACAAAATGAAAAGGGAACTAAAGAAACAAGAGAGACTCAAGCAAAGCAAGAGCTTAAAGAAATACAAAAGAAAAGAGCAGCACTGACTAACCAAACTAAAAAAGGTGAGTACTCAACAAGCAATTCAATTAGAACAAGAAAAGAAGTACTTCCTGAACATACAGAAGAAAAAGAATTATTGCCAAGTAAAAATAAAGAAAAAAGAAGAATGTACAAGCCAAAAATCCCTCTAAATGAAAAAGAAGATCTCTTCAAGAACAATAATTTAGATAAAAGATAAAAACTTCATTCAGGGATTGAAGAAACTATTACAGTATGGGACATACCTCATCATATATCAAGATCACAAGTCTTCTTTGCAATTAAGCATCTAGGTCATATAAAGAATATCAAAATGATTAGAGAAAACTCTGGTAAAACAAGAGCAGAGGTGACCTTTGAAGAAGGAAGCAGTTTTGTGCAAGGAATAGAGACATAAGTAATCCCTCTTACAAACGAACTCCTAGTATGAATAACACCATAAGCAAACAGAAAAGAAATATTAGAAAACAGAAAACAGTACATAGCAAAACTGTATAATATCTCACAAAATGTAAATGAGGTATGACTGTTTAGACAACTTAAACATACTAGTGCAAAAGCAGTTTATATCTTCAAAAACTCAAATAGAAACAACAAAGGCTTTGCTTTAGTATCATTTAGAAACTAACGAGAAAAAGCTCAAGCACAAAAATATGCTATCAAATACTACAATACAAGACTTCATTAGGAGACCCATAGTATAAATTCAGATAAAGCATTCCATACTGAGAATAGACACAAACAAAAATCTTATACGAGTGATCTAAGTACAAGAAGCTTTAAGAGACGAGAACTAATCTTTGATAGGCTAATCACTTCCTACAGAAGTGAAGAAGAAAGTGCAGGGAGAAAAGACAAACTAGAAAGCAGAGTATATGCAAAATTAGAAAAGTGTAACAACCTTAACATAAAAGAAGGAAAGGAAAGAACACAGAGAGAAGACAGTTATAAAGAATCTTTCTCATATATGGCATAACGTATTCAAGCTCTCGAGGAAAAACTAAGTAGTTTTGAAAACAACTGGCAACTAGAAGCCCCAAATCACTCCTAAAAGGTGTGAAAGTTGAATTAACAGAAGCTCTAGTTGATTAAGAAGGAAACTTGAGAGACCAAGTAGAGCTGAAACAATAACAAACCAATATAAAGAAAGGTATAAAGGAAATATGAAGAGTAGAAAAGAGGAAAGAGAATTAAAAGACAACTTCATTAGAAGAAACAAAGAAAAGGAATTTATAAAAATAGGAGCGCATAATATCAATGGAATTAAAGGAGACAACATGAAAGTAGAACTTTTAGCAGAATATGATAAGGCAGAAGGATACAACATGATTGGAATAGTAGAAACTAATATAGAGGAACAGAAAGGTAAATGGATAAATACAAAGGAATACAGGTTTACAAACTTTTGAACAGAAACAAAAAAAGGAAAATACAAAGGGTCAGGAGTCGGACTCTTAGTCAATCAGAATTGGTTAAGAAACATGAGAGTCTGTAAGAAGTTTAACTCATATCTGCTCAAGACAGAATTTTTTTTTAAAAAAGTAGTTTTCCAGGTCTAGATAGTATATCTCTCTTCAAAGAATAAAGAAGTTATGAAAAGAATTTACAAGACTCTAATAGAAGAAATTATTAAGAACAAAAAGAATACATGGTATATGATTCTAGAAGATTTTAATACGGTATTAAATGCAAGGCTAGATATGATTAGTAGAGGAAAAAAAAGTACAGATACAGGTACAAGAATCACAAAATGGTTAAAAAATACTGACTATATAGAAACTTTCTGTCTCTGTAACCTAGAGCTAATCAAGTACTCATGGTAAATGGGAATGTATTAACTAAAATAGATCATATCTAGACAACACAAAGTATGAAAAATTATATTTTAGATAGTAATATAGAGCAAATAGTGACAATAACAGATAGTGATCATGGATTAGTTTGGATACAGCTTGATAGTTTAGGTATTTTTGAGAAAAACAAACAATGTAACAAGAAAGAACAGAAAGAAACAAGGAGATTATACTAATATCACAAAGCAACGGAAGAAAACTAGAATGATTACAGTCAAGAAATAGAAAAGATCTTTAAAAATACAGAAAAAAGAAAAAGAAAAATAGAGATATAGTAGAGCCAATACTTGAAATAAATATTGACAAAGAATGAGATTTAATCGCTAAAGCATTACAAGTAGTAGCAAGCAAGCATATCTCTTCAACAATAACACAAAACTCTAAAAGTCAAATTAGAAAAGAAATAATGAAATCGATAACATATAGTAGAGCTAAGGTACTAGAAAGAATATATAGAAAAGGAACTAAAAATATAGAGCAAAGTATTGATGCTCTCGAGAGAGTGATATTAAATGCAAGAATAGAATATCTCAACACAGAATACAATATCAATATTCTATCCCTACTAGAATTTTGGAATGAGGAATACTGCAATAAAATTAAAGGATAGTGGAACATACTAAAAGAAAGAGTACGGAAAGAATTGCAAGCTATAAATGAAAAAGAAATCAAAGAGAGAATAGAAGAGAGATTTGCACTAATGCCTAAAAGCCAAAAACAGATGCTAAGCAAGCTACTTGAACGTCTTTACAACAAAATCACTGTAGATAGGATTTTAGTTTAGAGCGAAAATAAATTTAAGTACAGAGAGCTAGTTACAGAAAGTAGCGAAGTCAAAAAAGAAGTAGAAAGGTATTTTAAAGAACAATTCAGAAAGAAAAACTACTAATTCGAGCAAATTGACTAAGAATAGATGAATATTTATAAGGAGCAAGCAAGAATCAAGGAGAGTTGGTATGCAGAATTTATGAGTAGAATAACAGAAGAGGAATGGTTAGAGGTCACAAATTCATTGAAAGAAGATATAGCACCTGGAATCTCAGGTATCAGCTACAGACTCATAAAGAAAGTAAGTACTAAAACAAGAGAGCATTTTGTAAAATTCTCAAACCAAATAGTACATGAAAGAAAGTTTTCTAAGAAATGAAAGCTAGGACAAATATATCTAATTCCTAAAAGTACAGACTGGGAATTTAACCTTCTAGTACTAGACCAATTATATTGTTTGAGATGTTCAGAAAACTTGTAGTCAGAAAAGTTCAAAGAAGACTAAGTAAAGTTTTTGTTAAGAAGCAGATATTAAAAGGGCAAATTTTGCAGGACTGCCTAATGAAAGTACTATAGCACCAATACATGTTCTAAACAATATTATTGAAGATACAATTTAGAAGGAAAAGGAGTTATGGATAACATTTCAAGATATGCGAAAAGCTTTCAATTTAGTAAACATTCATGCCCTAGAGCTCTCCATGAGAAGGATAAGGTTTTCAGAAAATTTGATCACTTTTATTAAGCAACTATACCAAAACAGTGAAATAAGAGTGATAACAGACAAAGGTCCAACAGACTTCTTTGTAGCTGGTGATAGAATTGACCAAGGAGAAGTGATTTCTTTACTAATGTAGAAAATATTTTATAATTTATTGCTAGTAAGAATATAACAGTTAGGAATTGGATACCAAATGGAGTTTCAGTGGCTAACAGAAATCAAAAAGCGAACTTACAAAACAGAAAAAATGATGATTTCAGCACTAGTGTATGCGGACGATACTATATAGGTAGCAGAATCTCAGCTCGCACTACAAGAAATCATCTAAGTATCAAATAGTTTCTTTATATTAAATAATATCGAGATTAATAGAGCAAAATCTGAAGCAATTGCTTGAAGACCTCACAAGCAAGGAAAGAAAGAAGAATACATAGAAATCAGAACACTACTGAGTTTAGTCAAAGTTAAGGAACCAGAAGAAAGCACAAGGTTTCTAGGTATTTGGATTAGCTTAAAGAAGCAAGAAAGAACTAGTATACTATGATGCAAAAAAGAAGTAGGCAAGTTAACATGCATACTAAAATACAAAAAGCTCTCAACAAGCCAAATAGAATACATAAACAATATTGTACTGCTCCCAAAACTTAAGTACCTTCTAGCAAATATCTATCTTAAGAAAAAATCCTGTGATATGATATACTAACCTATGCTCAGACTTATCAAATGGAAACTGAAGCTTCAGTCTATATATGCAAATGCAACTCTCCAATATAAAGAGATCTTCGGAGTAGTTAGCCTATAGCAAAAACATATAGAGCATCACATATCTGAGCTTTTTGTAAGAATGAATACCAATAGTATTGTAGGTACAACTACACTAATGAGATTAAAGCAGTTCCAATTAGACATAAACATGTCTGAGTGTATTCTCATTGCAGAAAATATGAACTGAAAAAAGATTAAGCATAGAAATTTAGGAGCCAAAATAATGCAATATGCAAAAAAACTTGGGCTTAGTATTGCAAAAAATGAGTTCACAGCAAGTTGGAACTTCTTAAACCTACAAGAAGACAAAAAATATCTTATTAGCAATATACTCAGTAGATATAACTTAAAAGAGATACAAGAAGGTATAAGCAAGCTAAACCTATGGCATGTGAATTAGCTCTTAGATAATGAATGAGAGAAAATGATTATATAGAGACAGCTTAAAGTAAGAGAAGGAAGAAAACACATAGGAAAAAAGGCCAAATAGTTTGAAGCAATAAAAAAAGAAATACTAGCAGATGAGAAGACAAGAGAGGTATCTGAAGAATACAGGAAAAAAAAAGGTTTTCAGGTACAAGAAATCAAATCAAAAATTTCATAAGACAAAAGGAAAAAAGAATAGGTATTTATAAAAGGTAAAGAGAACAAAGAGAGTGAAATTGGTCATATTATTAGAAAAGAAAAGAAGCTTGCAGAAGTAGAAATCTGAGAAGAGGATTATGGAAACATACAAGAGATACTCAATCAACAGGTAATACTCACTCAGCAAGAAACCTACAGCGAAGACTACAAGTTAAAGAAAAGTAGCTAAAAACAACGAGTAGTACTTAAAGAGGTTCACAATATCTCAAGCTTCATTCAGAAAAAAGATAACGTACCTCAAGTAGTATTCAACAAAAATTATCTAGAAAAAATAAGAAAAGAAAACCAAAAAAGCAAAGTAGAAGAGTTTAAAGAATTCAAGAATTTAGAGCATATCGAAACTGAAGGAAGCTAGGAAGTAGAGTTAATTAACCAAGTTATCTAAAATACAAATGACAGAAGAGAATTTAAAAAAAGATTAGAAGCAAACAAGAAAAAGGAGAAAATAGTATTTTACATAGATGGCTCACTCGGTAGAGAGGATACTTGGGATGGAATGAGAATGGGATATAGTGTAGTTTAATTAGATAATATAGTCTTCAGATACAAAGGAAGAGTAGAAAATTAGTTCTTATCTACTCGTGCAAAGCTAGTAGCTTGTCTAGTAGCAGTGTTATTAGTTCCCAACAGTTGTATAGTAGAAATAAGGACAGATAGCACATGTATAATTCTCGTAATTGAAAAATGTCTCAAAAATGAGAAGTTACATAAGTAGTTAAAAACCAAGAACAACAACATTTTGTGTGCAATCAAGAAGGTCTGCAAGAGTAAATTAGTACAATTAGTATTTACTAAAGTCAAAAGTCATTTAGGTGATACATATAATGATATAGCAGACATACTTGCAAAAGAAGGGATATACGAAACACAAAGTATAAAACTAGAAAACATAAGCAACAATAGTGTTAAATATATTCTCGAATGGAAAGGCCTAAGTCTTGAAACTCTGTTGAGAGCCTTTATTAAAAAGATAGTCCAAACAACATACAAAG
>CAJVPM010001625.1:0-11578 GCA_910592325.1 Scutellospora calospora | reverse complement strand
ATTTTTTTTATACATATATCGTTGTCTTTCTCCGGTTCTTCGTTTGCTGGTGTCGTCGTTTGTTGGTTTCGTCGTTTATTGGTGCGTCGTTCGTTGGTGTTTCGATTTTGCTTGTGCAATCATTAATTGTCGTTCTTCGTAGTTCTTTGGTGGATTTTTTTTAATACTAACCTTTCTTTTTTTTTAGGCGTTTCACTCAGTCATTTACTTTTCGTCTTTCTTTGGTGGGTTTTTTTGTAGTTCTTTGGTGGGTTTTTTGTAGTTCTTCGGTAGGTTTCTTTGTCAGGTTTTTCTTTGTATTAACGTTTCTTTTTTTTAGACCGTTCACTTAACATTCTTCGGTGGGTTTCATTGTCATTGTTTCTTTGAGATTTTTTTCATACTAACATTTCTTTTTTTTAGGCATTTCTTCAGTGGGTTTCTTCGTCTTTCTTCGGTGGGTTTCATTGGTGCTTCGGTGTTTCTTGGAGCTTTCATCGTTTGTTGGTGCTTCGGTGTTTTTTGGAGATTTCGACGTTTGTTGGTGCTTCGTCATTTCTTGGAGCTTTCGACATTTCTTGGAGCTTTTGACGTTTGTTGGTGCTTCGTCGTTTCTTGGAGATTTCAACATTTGTTGGTGCTTCGGTGTTTCTTGGAGCTTTCAACGTTTGTTGGTGCTTTGTTGTTTCTTGGAGCTTTCGATGTTTCTTGGAGCTTTCGACATTTCTTGGAGCTTTCGACATTTGTTGGTGCTTCGTCGTTTCTTGGAGCTTTCGACGTTTGTTGGTGCTTCTGCGTTCCTTGAAGCTTCGATATTCGTTGTTTCTTAGAGATTTCGTTGTTTGTTGGTACTTCGGCTTTCTTGGAGATTTCATCGTTTCTTAGTTTTTTTTTTTTGTAGTTTAGTATTAGTTTATCATGTAGAAAACGTTCGTTATGTAACGACGTTGTTTTTTTTTTAATAAATAAAGTTTTTACAGTATTATATAAAGTATTATTTTTTAAAGTTTTTTTTTTTTAAAAAAAAAATCGTCATCGTTATGCAACGATGACGATTTTTTAAAAAATAAAAATTTATTTTTTTCACATTATTTCGGATATTTGCGAAAGATTTCGAATTTTTTTGCGTAATATTTCGAAAGATTTTTTGCAGATCTTCGGAATATTTTTCGGAAATTTTCGAAATTAATTATTTCGAAAATTTTCGCGTCGATCGTAAATCTTTCGAAAGATTTCGACCCGAAAATTCTTTCGAAAAATTTCGGTTATATAAATTTGCTGATGTTGTTATTGATAAACATAAACAAACTGCCTCTTTAGAGATGAGTATAGTTCTTTAATGAAATAAGAATTATACCTTCTTCTTCAACACTGCTTCTTAAAGTCTCTAGATAGCTGTGTTCCTGTTATAGATAGTATATTAAGAAAGCTAAATTACACTACCTGTAACACTACTAACACAGAAACAAAGGCCAAAGCAACCTTTGGCATCAGATTATTACAACTGGTCTTTAATACAGATAGAAGGCAATATCACTTCTACCCGCTCTAGCTAAGGTGGACCCTTCCTTCACTTCTACCTTATTAAATCTGGGAGGATCTCTTCCTGACGACTCTTCCTTGAGATGATCACCTATCACAAGTGACCGGTACTTAACAAGCGAAGTTACAATGGAATCACTATCGAGATCAAGGGGTTTACTTTACTTATGCGAGATGACTTTAAGGTATCAGGGACAATGGAATTCAATATACTTCTTAAATTACAAGGTATTATGCGTTTGATGTTCTTTAACAATTCAGTCACGTTATAGGTAAGTCACGGGATAATTATTTAGAGGTAATAGTAATAACGATATTTATTATATTAAAGCCCGGAGGTTCTGTTCATTCACTTAGGCGAATTCGCCCTCTTTAAATACATTTTAAATAAATGCGAAAAATGTAAGAAATGTAAAAAATGATAAAACGGTTTGAGGATGATCGGGGCGAAGTAAATGTAATAAATGCGAGAAATGTATAAAATGCAAGAAATGAAATTGTGATCATCCCGATCACTTCTGCGCCAGATCGATTTCTTCGGGATACCAAATTTCACCCCAACAATAGGTTCCATAAGTATAAAACTTTAAAATTACTGGAAATTACAATTCCCACGCGATATGAAATACCTCCAATATCAATATGATATTCTGGGCTGGTCATTAGGAATTACAAAAATATATTTTTTTTTGTGGCAATGTAATTTACAGTATATTTAATATATCGTTAACTATTATTTTCAATATAAATAATTACATGATTACAATATAAAAACGGTATTAAATATAAATTAAATCCTAATCCTAATGTCCTGATATGGTGACAAGATTAAATCAGGGTTTCGATCATTATCAGTTACTGGAACATTATCATCTTTTAATATTTGACCATCTAAAGCAAGAGCCACTAAATATGACAATATGTAAGTATTATAAAATATTAAGAACTTAAAAATATATAAAAACTTACTAGTTATTGGTGGTTTTGCCCATGTTTGGCACTTTTTCCAATATTTGTCGTAATAGCTAACACTAAATTAATGATAATATTATTAATATAATCTACAACACCGAAAATCAATCCGTAAAATTCTTACCCATTGCGGTGGTCAAGTTTATTTCCTTCATGATCAAATGCCAACTCTATTAATTTAATAGCATTTTTAATCAGTATTTATATTTCTTTAAAAAATATCGTAGATTATCGTGAAATTTGGACCGAAAATTTGAATGTAGAAGACATTTTCCAGGCACGTGACAATCGCTGAAAAATAGCCATAAAAATTTTTTCTAATTTCCCAAAATTTAATGACTTTTTTGTTTTGTATTTAGTCACATACCCGGAAAATCTCTGTATGCGTCAATTTTTTAATTCTAGATTTTAAAAATTTCACGATCTGCACAAAAAATAAAGTTATTGGTTACCAGTCATTATAATCAAATCCAGTTCAGTTGCTGTAATAATAAATATAATTAAATTAAGAATTAAGCTGATTCGCAGTATTTTAAATTGTTTCGCCAAATGACAATATAGAATTTTTACTTTACGGGATACGATTTATCATGATAGTTAAACATGCTGGTAATTTATGATTGATTTCAAATAATCAAATGTGCGAAATGATATCGTAAAGGCGGCTGTGCATGTGAGATTAGTTCGCGTTTTGTCAAGTGAAAGCTAAAAATTAAAAATTCCATATTTTTCATTTGGCGACACTCATTATATAAACCTAAGTTTTTAATAATTATGGTACCTATATCTCGCCTTCGATTATCGGTTTCTAAGTTATGCAATTTATTTGATTTAAATGATAAATAATCTTGCAAAGACCTAAGTTTGACCATTTCCACACTATCCCCATCCGAAATTGGAACATAGCATATTTTCCCTAACAATTAATTCGTTAATTCATTATAGGAAGGAATAAATATTAGATTAAATGTTAATGTATAATACCTTTATGAAATATATCATAGATTATAGATTCAGTTAAAATTTCTGCACTTGGCTTACTAATGTATATGCTTATGTGTGTGCTTGACAGGTATTCTTTGGATTTTAGTACCTTATCTACTACAATAAAGCCTGTAGAAAAAATGCGGCTATTTGTTCATGACACTTTTATAATATAAATTGGTTTCGTTAAAATACCATAAACCTACTTTCTTTCTCAATTTGCTTGAGGGAGATTTGTTTGAGATATCTATACATTTCATTACGCAAAATTTCTTTCGCTATTTTTACTTGATTCATTTTAAAATTTGTTTCAAAACGTGGGCCGATAGCATCTTATATAACAGGTCTGTTGTGGGCGTAGTACTACCCCAAAGCGGTTGAAAATCCGATGTCCAATGTAGATCTTACACGAACGATCGGTGTGTAACTCTAATTAAAATTTTTAAAAAAACGTCTTTCTCTTCTATGAAACTACCTTCTGCGTTATAACAAAAGAAGTTCTTTGCAAAATTTTGATATATATTCCTTAAAGCTTACCCTTACTCTAACACGGGCCTTGACTCTAATTCTAATCTCAATTAACATTAACGTTGATTTTTAAAAAATAAACGGGGATACATATATTCACACCAGTCCTACCTAATTTAAAATATCGCACATTGATATTGCCAAATTAATAAATTTCCATGTTTGGGCGGCACTCATTTTACCGAAGTTGGCATTTCCAATTTAGCCCTGAACTATTTCATACTGCTTATAGTCGGCACAAAATTTTTTAGAGGACTTTATTTAGATTTCACAAGACTTACAGTATTATGTAATCGCATTTAAAGACGCGATCTACGTATAAATTATTGTACGTTCTTGTGTAACGGGATTTGCCGATGTTTCTTTAAACACGATTCCGCAAGTACGATATAATTTTTAATTGTGTGACTTCTGATTGTTATGATAAATAAATAAATAGATTTTCAATGACCGTACGTAATATCCTGAGGGTCAGAGAAATCGTCTTACGTGGGGGTAGCCCTAAAAAATATTACGTACCCTAAGGGCCCTGTCAGATATTAGCTGAGATGAATTTACTATAGAGCCCACTCCCCTCCCCCCTTCCTGAGATAGTTGGCCTTTCTGATTGGCTATATGCATATATTTAAACCTGAGATTTTGTCTACCACTCTCCCCCCTACGATATCAGCTGATATATGACACCTCCCTAACGATAATAAACCTATTTATGTCTACATAGTTCTTATTTTAAGAACAGAATTCTCCTTCGCTACAGAGAAAATATTGTTGAATTATCGTTGCCTTTTTCATAACTTTCTGACAGGATTTTGGTAATGTTTGGGGTTTCGCTTTTTAGAAAAAAACTGAAAAATTGTTAGAACAAAGATTTAAATATGCGTATATAAAAGACCCCCATATATATCAGATATCATATCCACCTTCACTGTTTACTAATTATTTTCTTTTTTTTACTAATTAACTTTTTTGGTGGACCCGGGTCTTGTATACGCACATTTACGGTAGTATCCACTCCAAGTCTACTCAGGACCCCAATTAGTGACCCTGTTGAGCTTTAGCAACCCAGGTAGGAACCTGCGAAACCTGTGATAACATTTAATAATATGTTTGCTGATTAATAATACAGTGAAAGCACCTATAGTTTAAAAAAGAACAAGTTAAAGTTCTTAAGGAAAAATTTCATGTGTACTTGACCGATAACTGATAACGGTCGTATTTCTAGCGCAGGTTTATCTTCTAAAAATTTAGAATATTTTGCAAAAGCTGTATGTAAATGATGTTGAATAATTACCCTTGATTCCAAAATTTCTTATTTTTTTTAGTTTCGATTCGTAAATTAATAATTCTAATAATAATTTTGTGTGTAGAAATATATTTCTAAATGTTCCAACTTAACTGTTGTTACTATATTTATTAAAATAAATTTATACAATTAGTGTTTATAAAAGTAAGTAGTTTCAAAAAATTTTTATTTACATCAGGGACATGCGAAATCTGTGATATAATTTGATCAATTCTGTTTTTGATAACAATAAATTATGTGATTTACTGTGATTAACTGATGATTAAAATTAAAGTACCGATTTAATAACATAACGATAATATCTAAAATTTTATCTCGTAAAAGCAAAAAAACTTGCAAAATGAGTTGCACTAAATTTTTTTTTTTCGAGAAATGTAAAATTTTTTTGAACTAACGCTATTAAAATGTAAGATTTTATTATATTTTTACATCTCTAAACAAATATTACAATAATTTTATTAAATTTGACCATATTATTATCGATATAGCTATTAATACTACATTTTGCAATCGATGTTTTCTGTGATTTACTGTGATTTACTTCGATCACAGCAAATCACAAAATTCGCATGTCCATGCTCTTGACTACATAAATTGTTTATAAGAGTCTAGACTTAGTCTTTACTATTTTAGTTAATTTAAAATTGTAACTGCGTTATCCGATTATAAAAACGAAAGATGTCTTATTTAGCAAATTTACTATAGACGTTCCAATTTGCTATGTAGTGTTTACCATACGAATAGCACAAAATGTAATAATAAAGAGTAATTACTTAAACGGGATTATTATTAATTATAAAAATTTGTTTGATAATTTATTTTGAATTATATTTTTTAACTCATTTCAGTAGGTGATCACAGCTTAATGACAAGTATCAATTTATCGGTATACGATTCAGAGAGGATTGGGTGAAAGCAATGAAAGACAAACAACGAATATCAGTATATGAAGATACGGATATCATTAACACACGAATCAACTCAAATATTAAGCTCGAGGTTTACTAAAGTATACAAATCTATACTTTATTATTATTGAGACTCATGTTTCATTTTTTCGCTACGATTTGGTTTTTTCTTATGATATAAAAAAGTGAAATAGACGACAATCTAAATTTTTGTATTCGTAAAATCCCAATAAAAATTCTGATTTTTTATCACTCAACTGTAAAGTGATATAATTCGGAATTGTCAAAAATTATTCCCGTAATTAAATAAAGTAAAAAGTTACTTATTAAAAACTAGCTCCAGGAAGCAGAAAATTATGCCAAAAAAAAAAAAGAAAACGGTTTTCAAGGGTCGAGAGCCAATCAATGGTCTATTTTTAACCCATGAAAAACGTGACTCTCGATTCTGTCACTTTTATTTATACTGTGAGTAGTCTAAAAAAAATTGTTTTTTTTTTACTCAAATTTCATAGTCCTTGTGATCTGTGTGACAAATCGGGTGACTGTTAGATACTTCTAGACGTTAATTTTTTCAAAAAAGGGTAATAAATGCACTTGTCATCTAAATGTCTCGAAGATCTTAAATACCTTGGTAAGACAAACCATAAGTGTTTCCTTGTGACAATATAGCGAATATAGCGTAACCTATTGTTTGTAAAACATGTAGCCTTTTGGGAGCAATCGGAGGCCTTTACTTAATAATTTCTTAAATTGCCAATTACATACAAGATTTGGAAGATGAGGTGACGGAGCATAACTAGTAAATAAATGAACTGAAGGCTATAAAAAAGCATTATGATGAAATATCTGATGTCAGACAGAAAGTAATAGGATAGTTAAAAGATTTCAGGTATTATTCATTTATCACAACAATATATATCTTAGTGTTGTAGAAATGTGAGGCATGAAGTATTGTTTGATATATATAATTCACAAACTACTTTGCGAACTGCTTATTTGTAGAGAAAAAACTGTTTGTTTAGAAATTATAATAGTATGTAGTAATTCACAGACTACTTTGTGAACTGCTCGTTTATAGGAAAAAGACTGCTTGTTTGTTTAGAGAATACTGTATGCTAGTGTGAGTATGTAATAATTTATAAACTACTTTGTAAATTACTTGTTTATAAAAAAAAGACTACTTGTTTGTCTGAAAAATAATATACTAGTATAAGATGCAATAATTTATGAACTACTTTGCAGACTACTTATTTATAAGAGAAAAACTACTTGTTTGTCTGAGAAAGATTATTTACTTATCTATAGTTAGACCTATATTTTTTCTTATATACAAAGCAAAAATAATTAAAACTCAAAATAGATAAATTATTTTTGAAATCTACAAATAAAGAGATAAAATATTTCTATACAGATAAAATTACTTAAGAAGAAAAACAAGTTGTTTGAGAAGCAATAAGTAGATTATCTTCAAAATTTTGTAATTTTTTTTTTCTCCACAAGAGGATCCTGCCTTTTATTTTATTATTATTTAATACTGATTACAATATAAACATACTAGCTAAACTATATATATAAACATGAAAGCCAAACTAAATATGCAAAAGACTTTACCTTTATATCATAATGTAAGTAACTATCACTAATATAAATAAGCTTAACTAAATATACATAGTGAATGATTATTGCAATTTTGTACTTACTTAGATACCCATAAGGCTTTAAATATAATCAACTCGCTAGCAAGTTTATTTCTTGAAAAACTCTATACTCAATATACAAAGCAATTCAAATTCTCAATGATTTACTAATAGCCTAGTTAAGAATCTCTTGATTACCTCTTACTCTATGTCAAACTGATCTAAGGTGAGTAGACTACAAAGAGAGAAAATAAAAATTATATATATAACAAAAGATATAAAGTTATATGTTATATAATATAGTTAAATAAAAGAAACCTGCTAATAGATAAAAACTTTTAAATAACAAAAATAAAAATAAAAAGAGTTTAATATTCTTCCTAGAACAGTATAAAAATTGTATATATATAACACTTAAGTTATTCTTTAAATTCTCAAAAAAGCAAGATACTGTATTATAGAGAGAATATTAACTACTTAGGTTTCCTATAATATGTATTTGGCCTAATATATATTTGTTGTTTGTTTACAGTATAAGAAACAACAGGCTAATATCTAATTGTTTTTGTCAATATGTGTTATAGATCTTTTGAAAGAGGAAAGTCAAATCTCTTAAAAAATACTAACAAGTTAGAGAAAAAATCTAAAAGATGATATTAGAGAAGGCTACTTCTAAGAAAAAAAGATTTTGCTACTTATTTTCTTGCTAAAAAATAGTACAAATACTTGTTGTACTAGCTATCTCTATGCTAGCAGACTACTAGTAAGTGTTACTTAAAACAACAGATGTATTTGATAATTTTTCTTGTATCTACTACTTTTCTATAGTATCTAGAAGTTATATCTAGATAACATGACTAAAAAAAGCTTATACAAGAGAGTTATTCACCTACAATATATTATAGAAAGCCTAAAGAGAAGAATATCATTATTTGTTATAACAGAAATATTTTTTTACAAATTAGATTATTGTAAAAAAAAGTAGTTGTGTTAAAACTTTTTCCTGTTTACTTCTGATCAGAAAGCAAAATAAGAAAATAAATATAAACTCATTAAAAAGAAACTAAAATCTAACTAATAAAATACTCTTAAGGGCTACAGTCCTTATACCAAAGAAAAGAAAGCTTTCCCTACTAGTGGAACTTCTAGTATTAAGAAATATCTTTAAAATACTAAAACTTAACAATAAAAAAGAAAATGAAACAAATAAATCAGTTATTAAGAAAAAAGATAAAACAAGCCTTAAAAAGAAGGAACTAGAACAAGTAAAAGAAAAAACAACTGATAAGTAACTAGTTCTAGTAGTAGTAATTCAAAATAATGAAGACTAGTCAGAAAGCACTTCTCAAAGTAAAAACAGTAACCAAATATTAAAAAGAAACATGTTCAAAAAAACAGATAAAGTAAACAAAGAAAATGAAAATAATAACAAAAATAGTCATATAGCTAATATGAAAATAGAAATTAGCAACAATATAGAAAAACAAGTTGATTTCAAGATTACATGTAGCTATGCCTTAGTTGCTAAACAAGGTACTAACCTGTCTGCTAAATTAAAAAGAGAAAAATTAACATTTGTAGTTTTTTTTCTAGAAACCAAATTAGATCTAAGAACAATAATGTTTTAATCATTAAAATTCTAAACCTATATAACTCTCTTAATTAAATTATGATTTCTCTATATGAAGATATAGGAAGTAATATCGTTGCTACCAAACTATACTTCAAAAAAAGTCTCAGATCTTATTTAGAAATTGTCTTCTCTAATCAAGAATAATTAGAATACTATATTACTAATGGAATTAAGATTTTTAACAAAGTCTACTATAGATATATATATCTCTACAGATACTAGAAAATCTTTTCTTCTAGTAAAAGTTAAAAATGTTATGCTAGAAACTAAAGAATATATCTCAAACCTAGTCAAAGAAGTATTTGAAGACTTTGAAAAGATCTCTTCAATTAAGCTATTACTGATTAAAGGTACTCTATATATAACAGACTAATAGATAATCATCTTCAATAATACAGATAATTCAGAATTAGAAACAAGAATTCTTCACTTTATATTTATTGAAGACAGCAGAATAACTACTGAATAGAAGCTACTACTAACTGCAGTCATAAATCCTATAATTCTAAAAATTTGTGAAGCTCTAAAAGTTTGCTTTTTCTGTAACTAAACAGGATATATTAAAAGAAATTGTGAGCAATTCCAAGAAGCTAAAAATTTAAAACATTACTTCTAAGAGCTTAAAAATAAGAACAAATAAAAAGAGATAGCAACAGAAACTTCAAATAAAATCTTAACTAATCATGAGCAAGAAAACTCTATCTTTCAGACCTTGATACAAAATATAAGTATAGAAATAGAGTTTACTCAAGAATAAGAAACTTATATAGAAGAAAATACTAATAAAAACAAAATAGATACTAATGTCAAATCTTCAACTTTAGAGAAAGAATTAACAAACATATCTACTTTGAACTCAGTTTTAGAAAAAAGTAACTCTAACTCTGAAAATAATCTAACAAATATAGAAGAAAATATAGAAAATACAACCTTTACTATAGTTGTACGTAAAAAAAAAAATATAGAATCAAAGCCTTATAAAACAACAAACAAGAAAAACCAATCTAATGAACTAAAGCAAAGAACATGAAGTAACTCCAAAAACTAATAATCTATTTATCATAATTAATTTTATAATTAAAATTGTTACCTTAAATATCAAAGGCTTAAATAACCTGAACAAATAGCTTAAAATATTAATATTATTAAAATCCTATAAATTAAATATTATTCTTCTACAAGAAACAAATATCTTCAATATAGCTACTCAACATTTTCTAAAAGATCAATGGTCTTTTGATTCTATATAAATAGGCAGAACTGCAATTTTAGCAGAAAACAAAAAAATAAAACTTCAAGATATCAAAAAATCTTATGAAGATAGAATAATTTTGATATGTTTCACTATTAAGAAATTCTCTTTTTATATTATCAACATCTATACTCCACTGATACTTTAAATAGAATAATATTTTTTGATAGCTAGGCTATTGAAAAAAAAAATATGATAAACATTATAGCAGGAGACTTAAACATAAATCTAAACTCAGATATTAACAGAATGAGTTAAGCAAATATCTAAAATGATCTCTTAAAGGATTTGCTTAGAAATATTACAAAAAATTTTATTAATTCTGCACCTTTCTCAAACCAAAATCTATTTTTTACTTTTCATCAAAAAACTAAAAACAACTAATTAATAGCAATATGACTTGACTACATTATTATAGATGAAAATTATAGTCATCTAAAATTGAAAACTCAAACAAAGTTTGGAAACTCAGACTACTTTTTAGTAGAATATATACTAAATCTAAAACAAGAACCTAGATACTCAGCTCATTAGAGATTCAATGTAGCTCTTTTCAAGAATGATCTCTTTTTTTTTTTTTTTTTTATTTTTCAACAAGCTGTCCGTAGATTTTTATTAAGTATTAATTTCAAGTTATATTTGTTAGTAAGGATACTGTTACAGAAAGTGTATTCTAAGCCTTCTTATACACTAACTATAACAGAGACACAGCTATCTAGAGACTTTAAGAAGCAGTGTCAAAGAGGAAGGTATAATTCTTATGTCATTAAAGAATCATACTCATCTCTAAAGAGGCAGTTCATTTATAATAGTTTATAATCGATATATTTTATTAAAGAT
>CAJVPM010001624.1:0-11579 GCA_910592325.1 Scutellospora calospora | reverse complement strand
TGTAGATTAGTTTTAGGACATATATAATTTGTATCTTATATGTATTTTTTTAAAAAATACTTCTTTTTAATAAATTTCAGGCATGATCGCTCAAGTTGGAAAAGAAAAAAAAAAAAAAATTAATTATAAATAAGTTTTTAGAGTTAATTATTTATAAGTAAGTATTTATATTCATGATTTTAATTCTACTAATTAACATTAATAAATCATCTTTATACTTATGTACTATATAAGAGCATTAGGTAATTAATTAAATATAAATAAGTATTTATTAATAAGTATTGATGTTTATGATTTTAATTTTATTAATTAATATTAATAAATAATCTTTATACTCATATACTATTTGAAGGGTATTAGATAATTAATTAATTGTAAATAAGTATTAAGAATAAGTATTTATGAATAAGTATTTATATTTATAGTTTTAATTTTGCTGATTAATATTAATAAATTATCTTTTATACTTACTAACTGAATAAAATAATTTGAAGTGTATTAGGTAATTAATTAATTATAAATAAGTATTTAGAGTTAAATCATAATTTTAATTCTATTGATTAATATTAATAAATTATTTTTATACTCACTCACTTGCTATTTGAAGAGTATTAGGTAATTAATTAGTTTTAAATAAGTATTTAGAGATAAGCAATTCATAATTTTAATTTTACTAATTAATATTAATAAATCATCTTTATACTCACTTGCTATCCAAAAGGTATTAAATAATTAATTGATCATAAATAAGTACTTATAGTTAAATATTTATGAATAAGTATTTATGTTTATATTTTTAATTCTACTGATTAGTATTAATAAATTATCTTTATACTCACTAATTAGATGAAACAATTTGAAGGTTATTAGATAAATAGTTAATTGTAAATAAGTAATTAGAGTTAAGTACTCATAATTTTTAATTTTATTAATTAATATTAATATCTAGTATCAGAAGCTAACTACACTATCACCACTCAAGAGAAACACAACAACAATATTACTAACAAAAACCAACATACAGCATAACATGATACTACTTTAAAAAGAGACAAAATTTAATTTAGCATAGTTAAGGCAGTAGTAAAATGTTATATAAAGTAAGTATTTTATTTATTTAATTGATCGTTAAAATCTGTCATAAAATCTATTCTACATGTTAGCAAAGTTATATTCCTTTTATACAAGTTTTTGAAAATACAGAGAAAAAACAAAAAGAAACAAAAAGAAAGAAACAGGACTAAAACAAAAGTTTTATTTTATTATTTTTAATAAATAACCTTAAAATTTATTATAGCACTGAAACATAGCCATGAACTAATTTAATATAGTTAATTTAACCTATTGTTATTTCTAAGGTGTATCTTTGACAATTAGGTTAATTATCTAACAATGCTATTTGGAGCTTAACTAAAAATTTGTTAATTATTAGTTCTGTGGGACCTTTAAATATGATCTGAGTTCTATTTGATATGAGAATCTTTAGATCAGTTTATAGGCTTTATAAATCATTTGAGGCACAGTTCCTTCTTTTTCTAATATACCAATTTTGCCTCTGACAATTTCTTCCTCTTTAATTTTTTACGTTCTATGAAAAATCAGATTTATAGATCTCAGAGCTTCTTTTTTCAGGCTTTGGTCATTCTTCAGGAAGCTTTTAGCTCATCTTTACATATTTTAAACAAGAAGAGAAAAAAAAAAACTAAAAACTAGCTAAAAAGAGAAACTAAAAGAAAAACTAATCAAATTCAAAAACATATCTATGACTAAAGTGAAGAGACCCTCATATCTCTTGTTATATGTCTACAACTATGTATATAACTATCATGCATAATTAATACTAAAATCTACAAACAAACAAAAATAAAAATTTAAATCAGAACTCAAATATATAAATAGAAAAGTTATAACTCAGTTTGGTAAAAAGAATCAAAGATAGGAAAAGACAAGAATCAGAATAGAAATAAAAATCAGAATGATAATAATCAGATTTCAAATAAGAAAAAAATTTTTTTTTTTAATTATCCAATAGGTTATAAAGCAAGATCATATTTGTATGATCCCCTATGAGATCTTATGAATAGTCATAAGCTCTAAATATACACTAACTAGTCAATAATATTTTATGAGTATGGATCTAGGACATTATGTCTGCTATGCTCTATAGTTGCTTTTGAACATATTGTAACCTACAGAGGCCCAGTACTTCAGTTGTTTCATATCTCTTACATATATAACTGATCATACTCAACTTGCTTATGATAAGTAACCTGAGTAGGCCTTTACATTCTATGTTTAATGATTTTTTTTTATTTTAGAAAACATTTTCTTTTGAAGTCAAATATTTTGAAACAAGATCTGGTCAAGAGTAAGTGTTGGAAGAATTTCTCTAATGTCTTCTTGTTTGTAATCCAAGTTGTATTGTTTTGCTCTAACTTTAATCCTCTTTTCCTTTTAATTCTAGATTTACTTTTTATGTCTTTTCTTTCTAGAGTTTTAATTTTTATTTTGGATACCTGAGTTATACAAGGATAAGTTCATCTATTTCCCTTTCTTCTTTGTTAGTCCCTCCTACTAGGCTATTTATTTCTATTTAATATTTTAATCTAAATTTTTTGATTCTTTCTATCCAACTTTCACAAGCTTTATTGAGATCTATGTTCTATTCAGATACTTTAGGCATATTATTTTTGGCAACAACAGTACTATCATCCAAATCACCATCAACTTCATTAGGATCAGCATTATTATTATTGTTATTAGCTTTATAATCAAATTCATCAAACTTGATGTCTTTCAGATGTGTGGATATATTTTATTTTTGTTTTTTTTATTTCTTAATTGTTTTTTTTTGATTCTAATTTCTTCATAAATTTTTCTTTCATTTTAACAGAAGGAGGTTATAGTCATATATTTTCTGGGTTTTTTCCTTATTAGGTATCTTCTTATAACAATTAGTGCCTTGGTTTATCTTTTTCAAAGCCAATTTTGGAAGCTTCTTTTTGAAAAGACTACTTCTTTACAATAGTGTTATATTTAGAAATAAGGTCCTAGAAGAGTTTCTCTGTATCGATCTCTTTAGCTTCAATTTACAACTTGAGAATCTTTGGACTTAGGACTACTGGAGCTACTAGAGGTAAACCCTTTTTTTCTATAGATAGAGCTAATTGTATATATGAAAGCAAGTATATAACCTCTTTTTTGTAGTCATCATCATTCAAATTGTTATCTAGGCTAACACCTTTTAATATTTTGAAAAATATTCTAGGCTTTGAGAGTTATCAAAACTAAAGTTTCTCATAGTCTCATCTATTATTTTAAAGGCTTTCATAGTTTGTTCTTTAGTAAGTGTATCTAGCAACTCTAGACATTTCAGTTGCATCTTTTTTATTTTTGGGTACTTACTAATAGTATGATTTTTTTTTCTACAATGGGAGCATACAATTCTTTTTGAGGTGCCTTCTAGGGTTTGTTTGTAGTTTAGAAAGTTTCTTAAGACTTGCTAATATTGGAGTATTTTCATTTGGCTTCTATATTGATAACAGTTCAGATCAGAAGTAGCTGATTAGTATATTTTATACTTTTTTTTTTTTAATTTTTTATAACTACTTATATGCTATCATTTACGTTCACAGAATAACAAAACAATAAAAACTAACACATACAGATTAGTACAAAAAAATTCATAAACAAAAAATAAATTCTTAAACAAAACTTTCACAAAAAAAAATTATCTAAGTAAATATGAGTTGTGTTTTATCTCACAGTTACTACCAAAATTGTCAAAGACTAACTATACTACCTCCACTCAAGAAAAACACAACAACAATATCACTAACAAAAACTAATATACAGTGTAATATAACACTACTTTAAAGAGAGGTGAGATTTGATTTAGCACAGTTAAGGCAGTAGTGAAATGTTATAAAAAGTAAGTATTTTATTTATTTAATTGATTATTAAAATCTGTTATAAAATCTATTCTACATATTGACAAAGTTACATCTCTTTTATACAAGTTTTTAGAAATACAGAAGAGAAACAAAAAGAAACAAAAAGAAAGAAACAGAACTAAAATGAAAATTTTACTTCATTATTTTTAATGAATAATCTTAAAATTTATTATAGTACTAAAATATAGCCAAAAACTAATCTAGATATAGTTAATTCAACCTATTGTTATTCCTAAGTCACATCTTTGACCATCAGGTTAATTATTTAACAATGTCTTTTTGGGCTTAACTATGAATTTGTTCTATAAGATCTTCACATATAATTCGAGTTCTATTTGGTATGTAAGTCTTTAAATCAGTTCTTGGGCTTCATGAATTATTTGAGGCACAGTTTCTTCTTTTTTTAATATACTGATTTTGCCTCTGATACTAGGAAAAAAAATATAAAAAAAATTAAAAACATAAAAAATTTAGTACAAATTGCATCAAAATTTAAAACAAGCACTTAAAACAGTACTAAAAAATGCTTTTCATCATCTCAACATTATAATTTATACAAAGAAATCATATACATATCTTAATGTACCTATATTCGAATTTACATATATAATATATTATAATCTAATATAAATTTAGAAGTAATTATCAAATTCCTTTGCTACTAACTTTTTATCAAGGTCTTTGATGATCAGTAATTATTAAATCATCTGATCAGCAAAAAAAATCTGAAAAAAAACAAATTATAAAAAAACAGAAAATAAATACTACCTAAACTTATAATGAAGTATATAAAAAAGTAATAAAAAATACCTTTCGCATATTTTAATCAAAATTTAAGCAAAGAATTTATTTTAGTAGGTTTAAATAGTACTTAGAATTTAATTTGAACCTATATTAAATTATTGAATAGAATTGGTATTGTATCTAAGATTTGTATCTAAAAGTGAAAGATAAAAATTTCCTTTCTGAAAATAATGAAAAAACTTTGGCTATTGATCTTATGCATGAAACTGGAACAAACTAACTCAAAATACAGAAAATCAACACACTGCATAAAAATCTCTATGTAATAATAATTGGCTTATTCAGCAATCGAAAAAAAATGGAAAGAGTTAAATCTTTGACGATCAGTAATTATCATTTCATCAACCCAATAAAAAATCCTATGAAAAAAAATGGAAAATCCAAAAAATCTAATGAATATTACGAAAATTCACATCGGGCCACCAGTATTTATGCCAAAAAAATCATTCTTTTAATATCATTTATTATTACATCTGTAAATTAATGCGGTCCCGGGTTTTGTTTTCGTTCATTATGTAGCACTGGTCACATTAAATATCGGGACATATATGCACACATGTACAAACAGGTATAAGATGTGAAATGGCATGCGAAAAATATGCAACGCATAACGACATGTGATGAACAGAGTCACGAGGACCAATCAAGTGCCAAGAATCGCACACGCATATTAACTTGCCTGTAAACCATACACTACGTTGTACGTTGAACAAACTCCGTTCCTGGTATATAAAATTTAAATGCAATTTATCTTATTTATTACATAAATGCCATAAAAGTAATATATCTAATTTATTTCATAAATCTCATAAATTCCATAAATGCAATAAATGCAATTTATGTGATTTATGTAACTTATGTAATTTATGTAACTTTATTTCCGTGACCTGTGGTCACATTATCGTTCCGAACCCAATTTAACTACTTTCCGGGTCTCACAATAGTAAAATATAAAATTTTTCCGAAATGACCCGTAATCCTTATATTATTTACTAAAATTTTTTTACTATGTGGGGGGGGGAGGGTAATATAAACCACCAAATCAAATTGGTCTCGCCTAAGTTTCGCCATATTTTACTATAAAATTGCTATTTTTTATACCCTTCAGAGCCGAACTAACTACCTTTTAATTATTTGGGAATTATTTTTCATCGTAAAGAAGTATTGACCAATCACATTAAATTTTTCTAATGTGTTAACGAGTGGTCGAGGAAAATTTTTACTGTTACTCAACTGTTACACGAAAGTTATGGATCCAAAATTTCCGAGTCTCAGAATATATCCACTTTTATTGGTCAGATCACATGCACCCTGAAAAGTCGGCCGATAAATTTCGCACTGTATAATCCTGGACAGTGTATATTCACGTGACTAATTGATGGTACAAAATCTTTACTTAATTACTGGATAATAGACAATATTTAAATATAATTATCAAATTTTCAATAATATAGCATCTAGTAAAAAAATACCACTTTCTACCAATATAGAACGTTGAACGAATTTTCAAATTCAAATTGCCTAATCAATTGTTAAATATAAACATCTCTTTTTCTTAGTTTAGATCCATTTTTTAGATAATACGTACTAACACTAATATGCTTATAAAAACATTAAATAACGAATAAATCATGTGATATGGAAACCTTTTAAAAGCAATTGTCATGTGTTAGAAAAATTTTGTGGAGATATAGATAAAAATATCTTCATTTTAAAAAGATTCACATTCCGATAGTGTTACTTTGCACATAAAAATCTATCAAATATCTAAATAACACTATGTGAAGATTGAACCTTATAAGGCGAAAACACCAAATTGTGATCCAATATTTATATAGATATACAGTATATCATATATTAAAAAAAATTTTTTAAAATGCCCTGGTAATTGGGTGATTATAAACGTGCATAATTTACATAAAAGTTTACAAGACTTTTATTGGTAAATTTAAAATATAGAAACAATCATTCACAGTATCTTAGTCTACCAAATTATTTATATAATCATCTGATACCCGAATTAGGTTTAAAAAGTAACTTGATAAATTCAACCCGAATGTCTATTGTTCACTATTTTGTATAAAAGTAAAGTAAATAAATTTAAATAAATAAATAGTATATAACTTATATATTTTAAAATAATAAAGTAGTTTCTCCACAAACCTCATCAAATTCACATTCATTAATTGGAGAAAACTAATGAAGTGAAAGGTTTTATTGCAGAAGTGTAAAGGTTAGAGATGTTACTTTTAAAAAATTATACGTGAATTATTTATTTGGACATATATTTATTCCGCGTTTTTATTATTTATATATTTTTAGTTACCCAAGAAAATTATGATTCACACGTGTGAAGAATGCGGACAACAAAGTTACAGCGAAGATATTTGGTTGTGGTGTAAGCCATGTAATTCACAACATTTTAAGCAGCAATTTAATAATTGGAGCAGTGGAAATGAAGTTGTTGACGAGTTCATACGAGAAACACAACTTAGCGCATCAAATCATTTTCAAAAGTTGGAATGGATTGAATACGAAAAATTTACAGACGTTAAATATCTTTCAAAAGGAGGATTTGGAGAAGTACATGTAGCTACATGGAAAGATGGATATATTTACAAATGGAATGCAGAAACAAAAGATTGGTCAAAACGGTATGAACTTCTTGGTGTTACCAAAGTGGTTTTAAAAAGTTTATATAATTCAAAAAATATACCAGTTGGATTTTTTGACGAAATTAAACATCAGATAAATTCTATAGGAATTGGAATAAAAGGAGGGTATAGAGTTATTTCGTGTTATGGAATTACTAGAAATCCAAAATCCGAAGATTTTATAATGGTTATGCGATTTGCAGAAGAAGGAAATCTTCGAAAATATTTAGATAAAAATTTTTATTCATTGGATTGGTATCAAAAGTTTAAGATTTTACATTCAATTCTTAAAGGGATCAATCATATTCATAATGCAGGTTTGACACATCGAGATTTACATGGAGGAAATATAGTAATGTTCGAATTTGAAGATGCAAGTATTACAGATTTTGGATTGTGTAAACCGATAAATCAAAATTCCGAAAATACAAAAAAAACAATATATGGAGTTATTCCTTATATCGCACCAGAGGTATTACGCGGAGAAGGTTATACACAATCATCTGACGTATATTCTTTTGGAATACTAATGAATGAAGTTGCAACAGGTCTACCACCTTATTGTGACGTCTCACATAATAATGAACTCGCATTAGAAATAATTCAAGGTTTACGTCCTAAAAGTGATTCTCGTATTACACCAAAATTATTTATTCAATTATTTGAACGTTGTTTGGATGCCAAGCCCGAAAGACGACCAACTTCACAAGAATTGATGTATCAATTTAATAAATGGTTTGGAATTCTTAATACTAGAGAATATGATGAATTTTGGCAACAAGTAGAAGAAATTGAAAAACAACGAAAAAATAATTTATCAGGATCTACGCCAAATAGTATAAATCCTTTAAATTCTTTAGAATCGAGGATAATTTACATTACACATTCTCAAGCCATTTATTCAAGTCGATTATTAAATTTCCCAACTTTTCCTAAAGCAATTAATTACGAAAAGGTAGAAATCAGATTAGCTGAACAAGAATCTGGTAAGCATTAATTTTATGTATGTGTTCAACAAATTTTTTTTTTTTATATTTAGCAATTGATGTTTTTATTTATTTGTACGATCAGATTCAAAATTAATCGACTTGGAAATTTCGGATTTTTAAAAATTTTACTAGGAAATATATTATAAAATATATTATAAAATATAGTACAAATCTTTACTTAATTACTAGGTAATAGATAATATTTAAATATAATTACCATATTTTATTACTACAGTATCTAGTAAAAAATAACACTTTTCTACCAGTGTATATTTTATTAATTATAGAAAGTTATTTCTTAAACACAATTTATAAAAAGTTTCTAATGGGTTTTTTTTAATATGAAATCACGCATTAATTTAAGAACTTTATCTTATTTTTTTTTTTTTTTTTAGCAAATATGTATTTATAAGCAAACTATTTATTTCTTATTCGTTCCTCGATGTAAAACAACATCTTGCAATTTATATTGAGCTAAAAAAAAAAAAATAAAATAAATAAATTTCCATAAGAGACTATTTACTTCCATCAAAGCGTAAAAAAAACATATTGTGTTAATGTTTTATTACAATTAAGTAATTTCTCTAGTTTTTCTCTTTTACACAATTACTGATGGAAATCACATTAAAAAGTTTGTATTTGAGAACTTATCGAAATTTAATCCTAATTAATCTTTAAAAATTTTTTAAAAACATGTGACTTACATTCAATTAAAAAAAACAAATAAGGTAAAAGATTCAAAGTGTAAAAAAACCTGAGGTTAGGCTTAGACTTAGTATATGAAAAATTTAGAAAGATTTTTTTTTTTTTTTTTTTTTTGTCAGAACGCAGAAGGCAATTTTTTAAGCAAAATTTTGAGTTATGAACGTTTATATAAAAAAAAAAAAGATCTTTGAAATTCGATTGGACGTAAGTCATAAATTCGCAAAATTTATGACCTACTAAAATTCATCTATGTTACATTAAGTTTATATAAATAGTTTATATTAAAGGAGGGAAAAAACGGCGAGTTAGTCGCTCGTATTTTTGGGTCTTCGCGTAACGTTATTCGATGAAGTAGTGAGGCGGGAACGATTTGGCAAGGTAAGGCAATCGAACACGTTACACGGGGGAAACAAGTTCGGCAATAATGAAATTTATTTGTTTACGATTATATTTTATTAAAATTTTATTAATTTATTTAATACAATGGTAAAGGGGGCGAAGGGGGTTATTCTCTAACTTAAGACAAAAGGAGGACTTTTTATAACGAATTTTAAGGGAAGTATTCTGCGGCTTATTCCCTTTTTTTCTTACTAATATTTTCTTTTTCTTTTATTTTCACAATCTCCTCTGAACCGTTCTTTGACTCGTGTTTCTTTCTTTCCATTAACTTCTTTTTTTGTAGGTCCCGCCCACAGTATTGCAGCCCGTAACCCAAAAATTGTCCTCGCGGTACCAAGGCTCAGCCGTGAGCTTGTGAAGGTGAGTCATTTCAACTTTTTCTTGTTGTGCGTTGTATTAATTCTGCCTTCACTTTCTTCCTTTTTAGGTTAGTTAATGTTTCTTTCGTGGGGATCAGGCTTAGCGTCATGAGCTGATCGCTGGGGCTTCTCTTGCATACAATGGGGAAAAATCGGGTTACACGATCGGCGGTTTGGGGTCGCGATCCAAATTACGATGCCGGTCGGAATCTTTGCGCATTGGTTCCAACTCAGTTTACCTCTAACAATATACTAGCAAATGTGCTTACATAATAGATGATTTGAAAAATAATTTTTTGTAAATTTACATTTCACGTGAACATTATGTTTAATCGGACAATAAAACCAATAACATAGCATTTATTAACATTTATTTGAAATTTTGATTCTTTGATTATGCCAAATTTCTAGAAATGACGCGACCTAAAGAAAAAAAGGCTTATTAAGATAATACGAATACTGTTAGGTTGTAAGTTGGTACCCCGTTCCGTATCACGTTTCTTTTTATTATTTTATCTATTTTTCTTTTTATTATTATTTCGTTATTATTTTATTATTACTTGTTTTATTATATTTATTTCTCACCTGTAAATAGTTATTATTTATATTCTTGTCCTGCTCGTACCCTTGTTTACGTTTAAGAACCGTGGTAGCAGTTAACATAAACATTAGGGTGAGCAGTTGGGGCTAATTGTTTAAGCCATAATGATAAATCATAGAAACGATAAACATAGAGGTGAGCGTGGCTTTGTACTACCTAAGGCTTAAACACGACTGCTCACTAGCGAGAAGGATAAGCTTAGCATTAAAGAGTAAATTAACATTTGTATAGTCTTCCCCAAAAGAATGAATTTTGTATAAATATGGGTCCTCTTCGTTCTTCCAAAAGGACCAGTTATCGATTAACTAAAATAAATAAACCACTATTTACCTTAAATCAAATATCTTTAACTTTCCTAAGTGTTAAATTCCCTAATCCCGCTATAATTAATAATCGACTCCTCACCAAGTTTGTTAAATTATTGAATAAAGAATACGCTGGGTCTCTTAATTAACATAAAGGAAGTAAGTATTGAGGCCGAATAGACCTTTCACTGAGTAACGAAGAGCCATATTCTTGACGAGTTATATAGAAAGTAACATCATATGTAGAATTATTGTTTAGATTATTGTACGATTAGATATCACGAGTAACGATATACTGTAAGATTGTTATTAGAATCAATTGTTTAGATTAGTATAGGATATTACGATTGTTTATTATTAGTATAGTGATCAACATTTAGATCACTTTTAAGTAATTAGTTTATTATTATACGATTAAGAGTAACATCGCCCCCTTAGAATTAGTTATCAAGTCATCCTGATCATCCCTTAAATCACCAACCCGACTTTTTATAATACACGACCTATATATATAGTTTATAGAATCCCATCGCTTTTAACTATTGGAGCTGAACCGGACTTCATTAATCGCTCTCCCAATTTACAATAGTAACAATATGTCACATCTTGAATTTTGATTTGATCTATTTATCACTCGATCGTAATACCTAAAACATGAAATACACACTACGGGATTTCCTTGCTGCTCACGTGGTCAATCACAACTGTTTATAGAATCGATTTTCTATATACCATTGTGAAACGTGAAAATTACTCCGGAAGGCACGTGAGGGTCGGAGGTCAGGGTGCTGCAATATCTGCATGCGGGTA
>CAJVPM010001623.1:0-11580 GCA_910592325.1 Scutellospora calospora | reverse complement strand
CTTGCCAAATCGTTCCCGCCTCACTAATTTATTGAATAACGTTACGCGAAGACCCGGAAATACGAGCGACTAACTCGCCGTTTTTCCCTCCTTCACTACCCTCCGATCGAGTTCCGTACCAGAACCGGTTCACACCTTTTCAATGTAACATGACGAATATAGGATATCAAACGACGAATGAGAATTTCCTTACTAGGAATTGTGAGGAAATTTTTATTGTTGATCGAAGCACTTTTGGTAAATATTACAGCATCATATATCCACTTATAGAAATAATCATCGTCCCAGTGTTAATAATGAATTAATAAACTTGTACATAAAAAGCACGAATAAATGTGAAAAATTTTCAAGCAGGTATTGTTCGGAAATTAATAAATAAACCTGTTAATCAATAAATTATACAGTATATCGCATTATTTTAGAATTTCGGCATACTAAATATTAAATGTCGAAACAATTTCTGCTAATAACATAAGCGGGAATCTATTATCACTGATTAAAAAGATCAATATTTACTAGGAAATGCATGGTACAAATATTTACATAATATATTAAAATATATTACTGTAATTAAGTGAATATTTGTACCATATATTTACCAGTAAATATAGATCATTTTTAACCAGTGTATATTACATCAGAGGCATCACGCTATCGGGTTAACCTTGTGTCAATATGTACACAGCCTCCTACAGTGGGCTTTAACAATTACTATACAAATTTATAACAAATTTCTGTAGAGTATGACTTTGAGGGCTTTCACTTCTCTCTCCCAAGCTCCAGCCAACTAGCTTGCTTATGATACGATGACATATTTATGACGATATAAATTCTTATTTCACTGATAAATTTATTAAGTATATTTGCATATAATATATTTATATTTTAAATTATTTTATTATTAAAAATTGGAGCCGCGGCTTTTGATCAACTCGCTAAAAAACGGCTCAGCTAAAGTGGTGCGGCAAGGCTAAAATGCAGCTCAGCTCTGTTCTAGCTAGCCGCTAACTGGTCGGAGCAGCCGTTTGAATCACTACCCATATATGCGGAATGGGGCTCATTGATTTACGAATTCATGGGACTCATGGACAAAAGAAAAAAATATGCAATTAAGTCGTCGAAAAAAGCGTTAATAGGCCACAAACGGATATAAAAGCCCAGACTTTTTTAATTATAAATACGACTTGAGCTCGATAAGGGTGTTAAACTTCATTCCATCTGATAATTGTTCTGTCTAATACTATCACAATGAAATTTAATTACGCTGTTTTAGTTCTTATTATTGCTATTTTAAATGTTTCCTTGACAATTGCCGTGCCTGCTGCTTTAGAAAAAAGGTAGTCGATTTGATTTATTGTTTTATAATAGTTAATTTTTAAAAGAAATGCCTATTTCCACCATCCTTAATTAGAATATGATTGTCCGGAGCGTAGCGGAGGATCCTTAGTTGTATACGCAAAGTGATACAAAAATTACGTTTTTGATTCATTTCGACCAAAATGATGAAATTTCTTTATACATAACAAAGAATCATAGTCTGCATAAACATTATGAAGATCAAAAGCGTCCGCACGCGTGTTCAAATTTGTAATTTTAATGCAACAAAAACATGCTAATTTACGCGTTTTAGCATTGAAATTATCATCCTATGATATGCTCCGGACATATATTGCTACGCATTTTCCTAGTTTTAGTCGTTGTGTTGTGTCACATTATATAATTATAGAAAAAAATATTGATACATGATTTTGTGGAAATGGTAAATTACCATAGTAGAAATAGTAATTTTCTTTTAAATATATACGTATCATAAAATTTATTTATTGTATATTTTGGAAAATTATCATTTGATGACGTTTCATTTATATAACACATTTTATATTTAAATATTAGACAACAGTATGTACTTCATTTTTTTTATGAATTAGAATTATCATTTTAATACACTAACTTTTTTTTAATGTACTTTATTGTTCATGTAACGTATTGAAATATTACTTGATGCTCATTTTAATGTTTTTTTTTATTATATTTACTTTTTTAAATTATTGGTGATCTTAAAATATGTATCTGACAAATATTTTAAAAAATACCTCTGTCAAATTATTAGAAAGTAAGTATAAGCTTTATTATATTATTTTTTAAATTATTGGTAATCTTAAAATATGCATCTGAAAAATATTTTAACAAATGTCTCTGTCAAATTATTAGTGTGTAAGCATAAGCATTATTATATTTATTTTTTTAAATAATTGGTGAGCTTAAAATATATATCTGAAAAATATTTTAACAAATGCCTCTGTCAAACTATTAGCATGTAAGTATAAGCTTTATTATTTTTATTTTTTTTAAATTATTAGTAATCTTAAAATATGCATTTGCCAAATATTTTAACGAATGCCTCTATCAAATTATTAGCGCGTAAGTATAAGTTTATTATATTTATTTTTTTAAATTTTTGTTAATCTTAAAATATGCATCTGACAAATATTTTAACAAATACTTCTGTCAAATTACTAGAGAGTAAGTATAAGCTTTATTATATTTATTTTTAAAATTATTGGTGAACTTAAAATATGCATCTGACAAATATTTTAACGAATGCCTGTTAAATTATTAGCGCGTAATTATAAGCTTTATTATATTTATTTTTAAAGTTATTATTGGTGATCTTAAAATATGCATCTGACAAATATTTTAACAAATGCTTCTGTCAAATTATTAGTCTGTAAGTATAAGCTTTATTATATTTATTTTTAAATTTATTATTGGTGAACTTAAAATATACATCTGACAAATATTTTAACAAATGCCTTTGCCAAATTATTAGCCAGTAAGTATAAGTTTTATTATATTATTTTTTTAAATCATTGGTAATCTTAAATATATATCTGACAAATATTTTAACAAATGTCTCTGTCTAATTATTAGAAAGTAAGTACAAGTTTATTAAAATTATTGTAATCTTAAAATATGCATCTGACAAATATTTTAACAAATACTTCTATCAAATTATTAGCCTGTAAATATAAGCTTTATTATATTTATTTTTTAAATTATTGGTGATCTTAAAATATTCATCTTAACAAATATCTGTCAAATTATTAGGAAGTAAATATAAGCTTTATTATATTTATTTTTTTTTAAATTATTGGCGATCTTAAAATATCTATTCCTCGGTCAAATTATTAGCACGTTAGTATAATCCTTATTATATTTTTTTAAAAAAATTATTATTGGTAATCTTAAATATGCATCTGACAAATATTTAATAAATGCCTCTATCAAATTATTAGTGCGTAAGTATAAGTTTATTATATTTGTTTTTTTAAATTTTTGTTAATCTTAAAATATGCATCTAACAAATATTTTAACAAATACTTCTGTCAAATTACTAGAGAGTAAGTATAAGCTTTATTATATTTATTTTTAAAATTATTGGTGATCTTAAAATATGCATCTGACAAATATTAATAAATACCTTTGTCAAATTATTAGGTCGTAAATATAAGCCTTATTATATTTATTTTTTAAATTATTGGTGATCTTAAAATATGCATCTGACAAATATTAACAAATGCCTTTGTCAAATTATTAGATAGTAAGTATAAGCTTTTTATGTTTTTTTTTTTTTTTAAATTATTGGTGATCTTAAATATAGATTTGTAAATTATTTTAACAAATGCTTCTGTCAAATTATTAGCCTGCAAGTATAAGTTTTATTATATATATTTTTTTATGACCTTAAAATATGCATCTGACAAATATTTTAACAAATGCTTCTGTTAAATTATTAGCGCGTAAGTATAAGTTTTATTATATTTATTTTTTTAAAATTATTAGTGATCTTAAACTATTATCTGATAAATATTTTAACAAATACCTCTGTCAAATTATTAGTCTGTAAGTATTAGTTCTGTTATATATCTTTAAAATTTTATTTGATTTTAATTTATGCTATCTATAAATTTATAACACATATTTTCTTTATATTGCTTTTGAAAATTTTATTTGATTTTAATATAAATTTATAATGCATAATTTTTAAATTACACCATTAATAATTCATTTAACGTACATTTTTTCTTTTTGGATTGTTAGAGGGTATGTCCAAATTATTATTGAATTACTAGCATGTAAGTATAAGCTTTATTATATTTATTTTTAATTTATAATTTGATGATTTTTTAAAATATGCTTCTGATAAATATTTTAACAAACGCTTATATCAAATCATTAGCCTGTAAGTATAAACTATTTTGGTTTTTGAAATTTTTATTTGATTTTAAATTATCCTATTTATAATTCTATAATGTATATTTCTTTTGTTAAATTATTAGCGAATTTGTTTCTCAATTTTTTTTTTGATAATTTTATTTATTAAATTATTAGTGAGTAAGTATAAGTTTTATTATATTTATTTTTAAAATTATTAGTGATCTTAAAATATGCATCTGGAAAATATTTTAACAAATGCCTCTATCAAATTATTAGCATGTAAGTATAAGCTTTATTATATTTATTTCCTTAAATTATTAGTGATCTTAAAATATGCATTTGACAAATCTTTTAAAAAATGCTTCTGTTAAATTATTAGCTCGTAAGTATATGCTCTGTTATATATTTTTTTAAAAATTTTTATTTTATTAAATTTTTATTTGATTTTAACATAAATTTATAATGCATAATTTTTAAATTGCACTATTAATAACTCATAATATTTTCTCTTATTGAATTGTTAGAGAGTATGTTCAGATTATTATTGAATAACTAGCATGTAAGTATAAGCTTTATTATATTTATTTTTAAATTTATGATTTTTTAAAATATGCATCTGAAATATATTTTAACAAATACTTCTGTCAAATTATTAGCTCGTAAGTATAAACTATTTTAATTTTTAAAATTTTAATTTAATTTTTAAATTATCCTATTTATAATTTTATAATATACATTTTTTTTTATTAAATTATTATCAAATAGTTATGAGTTGTAGTATATTTGTTTCTAAAGTTTCCATTTGATAATTCTATTTATTAAATTATTAGCGCGTAAGTATAAGCTTTATTATATTTGGTTTTAAAATTATTGGTGATCTTAAAATATGTATCTGGCAAATATTTTAACAAATACTTCTATTAAATTATTAGTCAGTAAGTATAGGCTTTATTAAATTTATTTTCTTAAATTATTAGTGATCTTAAAATATGCATCTGATAAATATTTTAACAATTACCTCTATCAAATATTTTAACAACTACCTCTGTCAAATTATTAGAGCGTAAGTATAAGCTTTATTATATTTTAAGTTATTGGTGATTTTAAATATGCATCTGACAAATATTTTAACAAATGCCTCTGTCAAATTATTAGCGAGTAAGTATAAGTCTTATTATATTTATTTTTTTAAATTATTGGTGATCTTAAAATTTGAATCTAACAAATATTTTAAAAATACCTCTATTAAATTATTAGAATGTAAGTATAAGTTTTATTATATTTATTTTTTTAAATTATTGGTGATCTTAAAATATGCATCTGACAAATATTTTAACAAATACCTCTGTCAAATTATTAGTGTGTAAGTATAAGTTTTATTATATTTATTTTTTTAAATTATTGATATTAAAATATTTGTCAGAAGCAAATTTTAATATCACTAATAATAATTTAAAAATAATATAATAAAGCTTATATTTACGTGCTAAGAATTTGCGCACTAATAATTTGACAGAAGCATTTGTTAAAATATTTGTCAGATGCATATTTTACGATTACTAATAATTTAAAAAATAAATATAATAAAACTTATACTTACGCGCTAATAATTTAACAGAGACGTTCATCAAATGCATATTTTAAGATCACCAATAATTTAAAAAAAAAAAATAATAATAAAGCTTATACTTACATGCTAATAATTTGACAGAGACATTTGTCAAATACATATTTTAATATCAATAATTTAAAAAAATAAATATAATAAAACTTATACTTACACACTAATAATTTGACAGAGGTATTTGTTAAAATATTTGTCAGATGCATATTTTAAGATCACCAATAATTTAAAAAAATAAATATAATAAAACTTATACTTACATTCTAATAATTTAATAGAGGTATTTTTAAAATATTTGTTAGATTCAAATTTTAAGATCACCAATAATTTAAAAAAATAAATATAATAAGACTTATACTTACTCGCTAATAATTTGACAGAGGCATTTGTTAAAATATTTGTCAGATGCATATTTAAAATCACCAATAACTTAAAATATAATAAAGCTTATACTTACGCTCTAATAATTTGACAGAGGTAGTTGTTAAAATATTTGATAGAGGTAATTGTTAAAATATTTATCAGATGCATATTTTAAGATCACTAATAATTTAAGAAAATAAATTTAATAAAGCCTATACTTACTGACTAATAATTTAATAGAAGTATTTGTTAAAATATTTGCCAGATACATATTTTAAGATCACCAATAATTTTAAAACCAAATATAATAAAGCTTATACTTACGCGCTAATAATTTAATAAATAGAATTATCAAATGGAAACTTTAGAAACAAATATACTACAACTCATAACTATTTGATAATAATTTAATAAAAAAAAATGTATATTATAAAATTATAAATAGGATAATTTAAAAATTAAATTAAAATTTTAAAAATTAAAATAGTTTATACTTACGAGCTAATAATTTGACAGAAGTATTTGTTAAAATATATTTCAGATGCATATTTTAAAAAATCATAAATTTAAAAATAAATATAATAAAGCTTATACTTACATGCTAGTTATTCAATAATAATCTGAACATACTCTCTAACAATTCAATAAGAGAAAATATTATGAGTTATTAATAGTGCAATTTAAAAATTATGCATTATAAATTTATGTTAAAATCAAATAAAAATTTAATAAAATAAAAATTTTTAAAAAAATATATAACAGAGCATATACTTACGAGCTAATAATTTAACAGAAGCATTTTTTAAAAGATTTGTCAAATGCATATTTTAAGATCACTAATAATTTAAGGAAATAAATATAATAAAGCTTATACTTACATGCTAATAATTTGATAGAGGCATTTGTTAAAATATTTTCCAGATGCATATTTTAAGATCACTAATAATTTTAAAAATAAATATAATAAAACTTATACTTACTCACTAATAATTTAATAAATAAAATTATCAAAAAAAAAATTGAGAAACAAATTCGCTAATAATTTAACAAAAGAAATATACATTATAGAATTATAAATAGGATAATTTAAAATCAAATAAAAATTTCAAAAACCAAAATAGTTTATACTTACAGGCTAATGATTTGATATAAGCGTTTGTTAAAATATTTATCAGAAGCATATTTTAAAAAATCATCAAATTATAAATTAAAAATAAATATAATAAAGCTTATACTTACATGCTAGTAATTCAATAATAATTTGGACATACCCTCTAACAATCCAAAAAGAAAAAATGTACGTTAAATGAATTATTAATGGTGTAATTTAAAAATTATGCATTATAAATTTATATTAAAATCAAATAAAATTTTCAAAAGCAATATAAAGAAAATATGTGTTATAAATTTATAGATAGCATAAATTAAAATCAAATAAAATTTTAAAGATATATAACAGAACTAATACTTACAGACTAATAATTTGACAGAGGTATTTGTTAAAATATTTATCAGATAATAGTTTAAGATCACTAATAATTTTAAAAAAATAAATATAATAAAACTTATACTTACGCGCTAATAATTTAACAGAAGCATTTGTTAAAATATTTGTCAGATGCATATTTTAAGGTCATAAAAAAATATATATAATAAAACTTATACTTGCAGGCTAATAATTTGACAGAAGCATTTGTTAAAATAATTTACAAATCTATATTTAAGATCACCAATAATTTAAAAAAAAAAAAAAACATAAAAAGCTTATACTTACTATCTAATAATTTGACAAAGGCATTTGTTAATATTTGTCAGATGCATATTTTAAGATCACCAATAATTTAAAAAATAAATATAATAAGGCTTATATTTACGACCTAATAATTTGACAAAGGTATTTATTAATATTTGTCAGATGCATATTTTAAGATCACCAATAATTTTAAAAATAAATATAATAAAGCTTATACTTACTCTCTAGTAATTTGACAGAAGTATTTGTTAAAATATTTGTTAGATGCATATTTTAAGATTAACAAAAATTTAAAAAAACAAATATAATAAACTTATACTTACGCACTAATAATTTGATAGAGGCATTTATTAAATATTTGTCAGATGCATATTTAAGATTACCAATAATAATTTTTTTAAAAAAATATAATAAGGATTATACTAACGTGCTAATAATTTGACCGAGGAATAGATATTTTAAGATCGCCAATAATTTAAAAAAAAATAAATATAATAAAGCTTATATTTACTTCCTAATAATTTGACAGATATTTGTTAAGATGAATATTTTAAGATCACCAATAATTTAAAAAATAAATATAATAAAGCTTATATTTACAGGCTAATAATTTGATAGAAGTATTTGTTAAAATATTTGTCAGATGCATATTTTAAGATTACAATAATTTTAATAAACTTGTACTTACTTTCTAATAATTAGACAGAGACATTTGTTAAAATATTTGTCAGATATATATTTAAGATTACCAATGATTTAAAAAAATAATATAATAAAACTTATACTTACTGGCTAATAATTTGGCAAAGGCATTTGTTAAAATATTTGTCAGATGTATATTTTAAGTTCACCAATAATAAATTTAAAAATAAATATAATAAAGCTTATACTTACAGACTAATAATTTGACAGAAGCATTTGTTAAAATATTTGTCAGATGCATATTTTAAGATCACCAATAATAACTTTAAAAATAAATATAATAAAGCTTATAATTACGCGCTAATAATTTAACAGGCATTCGTTAAAATATTTGTCAGATGCATATTTTAAGTTCACCAATAATTTTAAAAATAAATATAATAAAGCTTATACTTACTCTCTAGTAATTTGACAGAAGTATTTGTTAAAATATTTGTCAGATGCATATTTTAAGATTAACAAAAATTTAAAAAAATAAATATAATAAACTTATACTTACGCGCTAATAATTTGATAGAGGCATTCGTTAAAATATTTGGCAAATGCATATTTTAAGATTACTAATAATTTAAAAAAAATAAAAATAATAAAGCTTATACTTACATGCTAATAGTTTGACAGAGGCATTTGTTAAAATATTTTTCAGATATATATTTTAAGCTCACCAATTATTTAAAAAAATAAATATAATAATGCTTATGCTTACACACTAATAATTTGACAGAGACATTTGTTAAAATATTTTTCAGATGCATATTTTAAGATTACCAATAATTTAAAAAATAATATAATAAAGCTTATACTTACTTTCTAATAATTTGACAGAGGTATTTTTTAAAATATTTGTCAGATACATATTTTAAGATCACCAATAATTTAAAAAAGTAAATATAATAAAAAAAAACATTAAAATGAGCATCAAGTAATATTTCAATACGTTACATGAACAATAAAGTACATTAAAAAAAAGTTAGTGTATTAAAATGATAATTCTAATTCATAAAAAAAATGAAGTACATACTGTTGTCTAATATTTAAATATAAAATGTGTTATATAAATGAAACGTCATCAAATGATAATTTTCCAAAATATACAATAAATAAATTTTATGATACGTATATATTTAAAAGAAAATTACTATTTCTACTATGGTAATTTACCATTTCCACAAAATCATGTATCAATATTTTTTTCTATAATTATATAATGTGACACAACACAACGACTAAAACTAGGAAAATGCGTAGCAATATATGTCCGGAGCATATCATAGGATGATAATTTCAATGCTAAAACGCGTAAATTAGCATGTTTTTGTTGCATTAAAATTACAAATTTGAACACGCGTGCGGACGCTTTTGATCTTCATAATGTTTATGCAGACTATGATTCTTTGTTATGTATAAAGAAATTTCATCATTTTGGTCGAAATGAATCAAAAACGTAATTTTTGTATCACTTTGCGTATACAACTAAGGATCCTCCGCTACGCTCCGGACAATCATATTCTAATTAAGGATGGTGGAAATAGGCATTTCTTTTAAAAATTAACTATTATAAAACAATAAATCAAATCGACTACCTTTTTTCTAAAGCAGCAGGCACGGCAATTGTCAAGGAAACATTTAAAATAGCAATAATAAGAACTAAAACAGCGTAATTAAATTTCATTGTGATAGTATTAGACAGAACAATTATCAGATGGAATGAAGTTTAACACCCTTATCGAGCTCAAGTCGTATTTATAATTAAAAAAGTCTGGGCTTTTATATCCGTTTGTGGCCTATTAACGCTTTTTTCGACGACTTAATTGCATATTTTTTTCTTTTGTCCATGAGTCCCATGAATTCGTAAATCAATGAGCCCCATTCCGCATATATGGGTAGTGATTCAAACGGCTGCTCCGACCAGTTAGCGGCTAGCTAGAACAGAGCTGAGCTGCATTTTAGCCTTGCCGCACCACTTTAGCTGAGCCGTTTTTTAGCGAGTTGATCAAAAGCCGCGGCTCCAATTTTTAATAATAAAATAATTTAAAATATAAATATATTATATGCAAATATACTTAATAAATTTATCAGTGAAATAAGAATTTATATCGTCATAAATATGTCATCGTATCATAAGCAAGCTAGTTGGCTGGAGCTTGGGAGAGAGAAGTGAAAGCCCTCAAAGTCATACTCTACAGAAATTTGTTATAAATTTGTATAGTAATTGTTAAAGCCCACTGTAGGAGGCTGTGTACATATTGACACAAGGTTAACCCGATAGCGTGATGCCTCTGATGTAATATACACTGGTTAAAAATGATCTATATTTACTGGTAAATATATGGTACAAATATTCACTTAATTACAGTAATATATTTTAATATATTATGTAAATATTTGTACCATGCATTTCCTAGTAAATATTGATCTTTTTAATCAGTGATAATAGATTCCCGCTTATGTTATTAGCAGAAATTGTTTCGACATTTAATATTTAGTATGCCGAAATTCTAAAATAATGCGATATACTGTATAATTTATTGATTAACAGGTTTATTTATTAATTTCCGAACAATACCTGCTTGAAAATTTTTCACATTTATTCGTGCTTTTTATGTACAAGTTTATTAATTCATTATTAACACTGGGACGATGATTATTTCTATAAGTGGATATATGATGCTGTAATATTTACCAAAAGTGCTTCGATCAACAATAAAAATTTCCTCACAATTCCTAGTAAGGAAATTCTCATTCGTCGTTTGATATCCTATATTCGTCATGTTACATTGAAAAGGTGTGAACCGGTTCTGGTACGGAACTCGATCGGAGGGTAGTGAAGGAGGGAAAAACGGCGAGTTAGTCGCTCGTATTTCCGGGTCTTCGCGTAACGTTATTCAATAAATTAGTGAGGCGGGAACGATTTGGCAAG
>CAJVPM010001622.1:0-11584 GCA_910592325.1 Scutellospora calospora | reverse complement strand
GCAAATGATAATAAAATAGCATAATTTTAAACCTATGTGACCATATTTTATATTAATATGTGAATTTTAGAGATCTCGGTAGTTTAAACATACAAATAACGAATATTTTACTATGAAAATTTATTTATTTATAATTTTAACAATAAATTAGAAAATATCTCTACATAGATTTAAAGCTATGCTATCAATATATCATTTACAAATTATATAATTAAATTTTCTTTATTAGAACGAAATACACCGATTTTATAATAAAATTACTATGTAAATTTTTTCAAAAAAATGATCAAAAATCTTACTTAGTGCGCTATTCATATAGTGCTGCACTATGTTTGTAAATCATTGGCATGTAACACCTCAATATCAGTTGAATCCACTTGAATCCACCAACTTTTATACTACAATGAAAATATATCGGAACCGAAATAATATATAAAATATACTATTACTAGGCTGTCAAAATTTAGTTCGTTGCGCAAAAAAAAAAAAACTAAGGTGAGTAGTAAACTTTGATAAACGTTGGTATATAAGCTTTTTTATGTTTATTTTATTCGTTATATTAAAGTTTAAATACAATAGTTTATATCTTTTTTTTATTATCGAGATGTAATTTTTTTAGAATGTAATAAAGAATCCATATCCAATATACACGAGCATGTACATATTAGAATTTTAAAGGTTTTAATAAAGCAATTGGTATTACGAACAAGATGTTCGGGTTTTTGTTATATATAATCAAATATATACTGTATACCATATAGATTTTCTGTAACGATGATAATGAATAGATAAGAGTATGCTTACTTACCTTATGATAAAATCGAATTAAGCTTGAAATGAAAATGAAAATTTTATTTCTTATTATTGATTGGTCGATTAGCATGTGACATTTTGTATTTACTATTTTGGTAACCCCCTGTTCTTATATAGGGGACGGAGTAGGTTACACAAAATCGATAAAATCATTATTTACTTTAGGGTTAGGGTTAGGGTTAACAGGTATATAGGTAAAATTACCTTCCCGACATTTTTTATTTGTGCATCAAGACAGGTTTAGATAGCTGTTTTTTTGCATTTTTCATTTTTTTTGCTTCGCCGGGCTGATCCGGGTCAACAAAAAATTCGTGATTTGATTGGTGATTCTACTCCGACCCTAATTTTATATGTGCTGCAACCCTTGACCGATATACATTACGGCGCGTTTATGAAATTTGTGCAGCGTCATTTATTATTGTTTTTTGACTATTTCTTATTGTAAATCACATGATAAACGTCTAACCCATCTTCCCACATAAAAAGCATATAAAAATATGTGGGAAGATGGGTTAGACGTTTATCATGTGATTTACAATAAGAAATAGTCAAAAAACAATAATAAATGACGCACCTACTATGTTGGGTTAATGCACAAATTTCATAAACGCGCCGTAATGGTTAGATTTAACAATTTTTTAATACACTATTTACTTTTTAGTAGCAAACACATAATACACGATATCTTGATCTATTAAATGTTTTTACAAATAAAATAATATTTAATTCAATCTTTAGCTCAGCGATGAAAAGAAATTTTCATTGGTGAAGCGTAATATAGTATTCGTGAGATAGAAAAAAGTAATTTAAGAAAAGCCAAAGAATTGTAAATAATTTAAGAGCTATTGTACTGTATTTTATTGTTCGTTATATGTTATTTTTATCTGATGCATTTTGATGCAACTTAATATTAAATCTATCTTTTTCGATGCGTGACAAATGTGAAAGGGCTTGCCACAGCTAGATATGCTCAAAATTTTAATATATAGATTCTGACCGACAATGTAGTTATCAATCATATTATTATTATATTCTTCAAGGAAGCTAAGTCCGATAAAATTAAAATTAAAAAACTCACTTTTGGGTAATAAATATATTCATAAATCATCAGAGATAAATACACAGTGTTTTCTCAAACTGATAACATGTGCTTATTATTATCATTTTTATGAATTGTCCGGAGCGTAGCGGAGGATGCAAAGCAATACAAAATTCCGTTTTTTTTTTTTTTTTTTAATCGAATTTATAGTACAATTATCAAAAACTTTGAATTTTCTGTCTGTCTCCACTTGAGCTACCCCTGCAGGACCATGAAAGATCGACTATGCACCAATCAGATGATCTACACTAATAAAATAATCGAATTTTTAAAGTAATAAAACTTACGTTAGAGTTAGGGTTATGACCGATGTTAGGGTTTTTTTCTATACTAAAATTTTGCGGAGAATTTTTTTTGTTAGTGCGCAGAAGGTGGTTTCATAGAGAGAGTCGATTGTTAGAAGAGATCTGATTGGTGCATCTGCGCCGATCTTTCATGGTCCTTCTGGGGTAGCTCTCCACTTGCAACACAGTAAATCTCGCGTGACTTGTATTGCACCACAGATAAATTTATTATGCAGTTATAGAACATTGATTTATTTACTATATTTATTATATGTCTCCTTTAGTCGACTTATGTGCTGCTTTAAGTCGACTTGGCCCTTAAGGCTGGTATGGAGAGTGACTAATAATGATTGTACAATTGCCGATTAATATTGAAAGTGCTGAATGAACGCTATACGTCTAATGAAATCGTTAATTAGTATCAAACGTCGATATTAATTGAGGTTAATGAATTACTATATTCATTATTACAAAGTTAGTTCCTTTATCTTTATTATATGACGAAATTTTTTACATTCTCATTTCGTATTGACACCTAGGTGTATAGTTGATAATAGCACGTTGGGTATTATGTAATACCTCCTCTTGAGGATGTTTGAGCAAGTGCTTTTTTTCAAATGTAGACCTAATTATCCATGCAAGAACTTTCTGCCAATGACACATTTACAAATATATAACTTTTCTAATCTTTTATTTCTTTGCTCACTTTTGGATTCTTCAGAAATCAAATGTTTAAGTCCAGAAATGGGTTAAATATTTCATTCCGACTAGTGAGTAATTTGGGGCGCCCCAAGTGAATCCTTTGTCGGATTTTTGGTATATTTGTGTGATCGTAAATGCGCAGGCAATGCATGTGAATTTTTGGGGTTAAAAATGCGACTATTGATTAAAATGATTAGTATCTGCAGGAGAATTTCATTAAGGATGATAAGGATCGTAGCGATTACATGTTGTAATTATTAGAGAATTTAATTAAACCATTAAATTATCGTTATGGATGCCCTAATTTCTTCCCACTTTTGATTGGCTGTACTAATTATTCACTTATCGGAGCCAAACGCAAAAAAAAATGTAAAAATATAATAAATTCAATCTATGAAATTGTCTTCTGCGCAATAATAAAAATTCTAACTCTAGCCTAACAGCGAAAAATTTTTACTTGAAAATTTTTTTGATTAATAATATAAATACTCCGGTAAGTGAGTAATTAGTACAGTAATCAGAAGTGTGGGGGAATTAGTAATTATAAGTGCTTAAAATACTGTATTTAAATTAGAATTTATTTATCACTGTTCTGAATTAGACGATCATAAAATTACTATTGTTAACACAATAATAATATGCGGGATTCATAAATTATATAATTGCACTAATTTGAAAACAGCGATAGAGTTATTTTATTATTATCAAAGAATTTTATCTCAGACATAGATATCGATATGAATTAAATTAAAATCAGACTTATATAATGGTTATTTTAAGGTTTTTTTTTTTTTAGTGCTAGTAAATTTTACTCTGGTTAAAATTACCCTAAAAATTAACAAACTAGTACAAACTTTTTAGAACTATTAATCCTTAAATAATGCAGAGATCAAATTAACCATTTTCGAATTATTGGCGCTTTACGATCATTTGTCATCTAGTGTAGAAATCAACCGATACAAAATGCAGGTTCTTTTTAATTATTATTACTTTACTGTATCCCTTTGTATCTATATTAAGCAATGATTGATCATAATGCATGCATATATCAAATTCTCTATTTAATATTCTGTAATATTTACTGATTATTAACGCGTAAGCACAATTTAAAGTTGATTCTTAATGAACTAGTCTTATCAGCCGTTTATCTACTTCAGTGGCTTGGCTTGTGGATCGTTAATGTTGTAATTCGCTAATTATAGAAAATGTCGAATCATGGACTAAAATAGAATTTTATTTCTCCTATAAGGTTACCGTTTTATTGTATAGAAATTCTCTCTATAAAAGCATTCTCATCAACAAAATCTTTTAAAACTCCATTTTACAAATTTTTGTCAAAATTTTGAATTCAAAAATATTGTCAGATTATCTATATTTTCTCATATTAATTCTACGCAAATAACTTAGCCCACAAAGATGGATTGTCATTCCAATTCTACATCAGAAACTATAAGAAAAAATAAACTGCTAATTTACAGTCGTCAGATGCAGTTCGATGATGACGACGAAGAATTCTGTTCACATGTTAACATTTATAATGAACACAGAGGTCATTTGGAGCGAGACCGAAGAGCACGTACGGATTTGGATACTGAAATACTTGATCTTTATGATCCCATTCAAGAAAAAACTTCACAAAATTCAACTAAGCAGTCTATATTTTCTTCAACATCAATATCAAAAAGTATTGAGATTTGGTTTTCATTTTATCGTTTTGTTGAGGTGCTATTTATTTCAGATCTACAGCAAAATTAATATTATTTATATGATATCTTCATAATCAAATATTTGTATATAAAAAAATTTTTGAAACCGAAATTCATAATTAAATTACAAGGTAAATACTTAAGTATATATAGGCACATACGTTATTGTCTTAACGAATATGTTATATAACAGATAATATATATTAGAATATTTTTAATTCTTAAAAGCGCTGTTTGTATACTACAACTGTTATTGAGCTCTTTAGAAATGAGTTTATTTAAAAATTTGTGACTAAAGATATTTACAAATTTACAAATAAAAAATTCAATTCATTTAATCCTAATTCATCATTACATCGGAATTTCTAACAAACCAATTTATTTAAAAAAAAATTTCTAATGCAATGCAAACGCAAAAATTGCCAGTAAACTAGTCATTTGACTAAGGGTGCCTCTCAAAAGTCGATACTTTCGACATTCTCAATATGGAAAGTATCTCGAAAGTACTTTCGACAAAATTACTTGTTTTTCGAATCACGAAACTCGAAAGTCATATCGGAAGTCGAAATTATCGTAATTCGAAAGTCTTATTAGAATCCAAGGTCTAATTGAATACAAAAGTTTTAATGAAACTCAATATTTTTACTTTTACCTAAAAGAAAATACTTAGATATCGGCTTGCAGATCATTTGGCCAGATTTAAAATTGTTTGACTTCAAAGCTGGCCAAATAATCTCTTTTAAAGGGAAAATTCTAATTACTAAATCACTTATTTTATGCAAATTATGATACTCTGTTTATCTCTTACTACTAATACAAAGGAAGTATTATCAGAAATAGAAATTGATCTTACTACCTTTGTACAAACCAACCTAACCCAAAACTTAACACCAAATGCAAATACCAAAGATCAAACTTCACAAACAAACTTGAATAACAACATGAAAATTGATTTATCAAAAACATTAAATCTTAAAGGAAAAAATATTCTTACCAAACCAAGTTTATCTACTCAAAATAATAATGCTTCTTACTTTAAAGCTTTAACTATAGACTTATCATAATCTTAAACTATTTCTACTAAATCCAATAAACCTAAAGCAAACCTAATATTTAACTAGCTTGCAAATTTTCTGATCTTAGAGGAAATGAAACCAAACATTAAATTTTAAACTTAACTATTATTTCAATTGTTTAGTTTTCTTAAAGACAATTTTTCAAATTTTATCTCTAGAACATTATTTAAATATTTTATCTATACAATAATAAACTAAAGATCTGAATTCTTAACTAAATTAATTTATTAAGCAAACTCAGATATAAACTCTAATACAACAATTTATTTTGATCTCTTTAAATTTATATTAAAAGATTTTCTTAGTTAAATTTACAACTATACTGTTTACTAAGATAAATTATAAAGAAATCTTTATATCTTTTATTACAATTCTACTATATAAAATAGAAACTATCTTCAAATATACTTAAATATAGTATGACTATATCTTTACTTAACAAATAATTTCTAATTAATTAATTACACAAAATTTAATGAAGACTTCAAGCTTAGATCTAAAAGATTTAAAATCAATTCTAAAACAAATATACTAACCAAGAGCAAGAATATTTTACTATCTTCTTAGATCTAAGATTCAATATTAAACTACTCTTTAATATTCTTAAAATCTTTTTTCTTGACAAATTTAATATTTTATTCTTAAAAAACTTATTTAGCAACTTTAGTAGCTAGTTTGAAAAAGTTTTTTTAGCTTACTCTCACTAATTTAACATATTTATTGACAAACAAAAAACTTTTACATATCTCAAATATCAAATTTAACAATACTTTATTCTTTATCTAACTAAACTTCTTTTAAAAAAATATAAAATAAAAATATCTAAATCACTACAAGAACATTAATATGAAGCAACTTGTCTAACGAATTATTATATTCTTATATACTCAAATAAAAATTCTAAATATCTTTAAGATAATTTATAGCTCAAAAAAAGAAAAAAAAACAAACTAACAAATATTATAACTCTAACTATATTAAGCAGTAATAAAATACTCAAAGATTATTTATTTATCAGATAAAGACAAATAATATAAATTTCTATCTCTAGACCTCTTAATTTTCTATATTGATAGAGAATATAAAGCAACTCTTAAAACTAAAATTCCTATTCAAACTTTTAATGAATTTGCTAACAAAATAGAAAAATATATTTGTAAAGCTAACAAAGTTAAAATAAATACTAAATACTATAATTACTATTTCTATTAATATCTAATACTTTATTATAATCAAACTATACAAAACTATAAAATCAATTTTCTCAACAAAGAAGAAGCTATAAAAGCTTTAACAAAATAGCTAATTAATATATACTTCTTAGTATATATAATCTTCTATTATGATATTATACTTAATAATATACTAATATACAAAACTAATAATAGAATTCTATAAAGCAATAGCAATTTCAAAAGCTAAAAAAATCCTAAAAGAAAATTTAATATTAATTTTAAACTAGTTGAAATAGTAAATTTATTATTCTTACAAACTAAACAAATTAAACAAATTTCTTTTCAATACAAAAACTCTTTCTGATGATTCTTTTTTCCAAAATTCAAAAAAGCAAAAAAACAAAAATTTATTATAGAAAGATGAAAAAATTTCTTTTACAATATAATAGTTTTTACAGAGGTCAACTACTTACTCTCAGAAACTTCTTTGTATATTTAACATACAAGCTAAAAGTGATATTATATAAAATAACTTGCAGGAGGAGAAAGCCCTTATATAAAAAATTTTAGTAAAGATGCGCAAAGTCACTTTTTGTTAATAAAGTTAGTAAAAGAAGACTTAAGAAGAGGAATAATAAATTATTTTGTCTACACACTCTTTTGAACTCTATGAAACAATAATATATTACAAGCTTTTTCCTTTTAGTCTTCTTTTTTTTTTAACAAAAGTAGGAAATCTAAGTTCCCTCCTACAAAAGATTAGTATTATTTACTTCTTCTATTTTTAGAATTACTCTATGGATGTGCAACCTTATGTAGTAAACATAGTCACATGTTTTGTTTATTGACAAAGTCACATACTTTGTATAATAATAATTTATATGCTTTGTTTATTGTTTAGTCTAGAATACAACCTTAATACTACTTGTCCTAAATTCTAAAACTAGATTGTACACTAGATAGAGAATTACTTAAAATATATTACAAGTTATGCAACTTAAAATTTTTAAACCTAATTTAGGTTATAGGGTATTTGGTTACTTTTTTTGGTTTCTTTTTATATTCTATCCCTTTTATTATATTACTGCCTAACAAAGTTTTTATAACTTGATGCAAGTTTTTCTTTGTTAGTAAGTTTAGTGCTTTTAGATTAGTAACAATTTTATTTTTTTCTATCTTGAGACTAGGTATTAACTACTTGTAACTTAGTATTAACTAGTTTAGAAGGGACCTAGAATTTTGATAAAGTCTGAAGTCACCTTTGTTAATTCAAGAATAATATCTTCTTTGAGAAGAGTTACTCAGAAGAGAAAAATAACTTCTATAGCAAATTACATCTGAGCACTATTTGGCAGCTAAGTAAGTTCAAAATTACAATTTAATTATAGATTAGTTTTAAGACTTATATAATTTGTATCTTATTTGTATCTTATGATATATATTTTATATGTATCTAATGATATTTTCTCTAATAAATGATAAGCAAGATTGCTCAAGTTAAAAAAAAAATTCCTTTTTAATAAGCTTATCTTTTACAAATCTACTAATATCTCTTAATCTTGTAGAAGATACTTATAAAGTAGTCTTACAATTAATTAAATTAAAACAATAAAGACTACTACTATATTATAACAAATTTCTAATATACTACAATTTTCTTCTTTTAAACAATAACCAAACTATTAAATTCTTTTTTACAAGTTTAGGTTAATATTCTAAAGATCAAAATCTTGAAGATACTAAATCCTAATATACTAAATCTTTAAAAAACAAAATTCTGAAAATAAAATATCTTGAAAATTTAAATTCTAAAAAATCACTATCTTAAAAGATTACAATTTTGAAAGATTATAATTTTAAAAGAATTACAATCTTGAAAGAATCTAATTTTAAAAGAAAGAATCTTGAAAGAATCACAATTTTAAAAAAGTCATAATTCTGAAAGAGTCATAATCCTAAAAGAGTTATAATCTTAAAAGAGTTACAATTCTGAATAGATCATAATTCTAAAAGGATCATAATTCTAAAAGAGTTACAATTTTAAATAGGTCACAATTCTAAAAGAATTATAATACTGAGGTTAAAATTCTAAAAAATCAGAATTTTAAAAAATCTAAATTTTAAAAGATTACAAATTAAACTTAAACTCAAACTATTTTTAAACTCAGTTTAGTTCAGGTCTGATAATTAACTTCTAAAGCTAGTCTAAGTTTAATTTAAATTTAATTTGAAAGTTTGCAAACATATTTAGATTTAATACTGCTATCTAATTTGTAATAAATTTGTTTTGCAAATAATTAATTAAGACAAATTTATTTTAAAAATAAATTACTTTATTGACAGTTTATCTCATTTAACTGGCACAGTAATTATAGTTATTATTGTTAGAATTATTAACAATATATTTAAATTAGTATAAAATTTATTAATAATTATTTAATCATAATATAGTAGAATACAAAATAGGCTAGACTAAATCTAGAAATTATAAGCTAGACAGGCTTAGGCCTAGTTTGGGCTCAAATTTTTAAGTTCTTTAAATTATAAACTGGGCTTGAATTGGGCTTACTAAATTTTGAGCTAGATTTGAGTTTTAAAAGCAAGTCTAATTAGATCTAATAGGCCTATTAATTAATAATAAACAATTTTATAAATTTTATAAAATAGTAAATTTTAAAGGTCTAGTAATCTTAACATAGTAGTTAAGTTGTTAGACTGCTATATAAGAAATCTGAGATTCAAATTCCACTATTGATGAATTTGAATAATATCTAGACCTTTGTATCTAACTTATAGTAAATCCTATCTGTTTCTGGAGTTATAACTCTATAAATCATGTTGCATCAATATCAATCAGATATTAGAAGTATAATAGAAAAGTCAAGTTTAATATAATATTATATGAATAAATTTTAATAGAATCTACGAGCAGAAAATCTGTATGGTAGAAATCTTGAATTAGATAAAGTAGTATGAATTTTAATAGTTATATCAACTTGATACTTGATCTAGAAGAAGTTTAGAAATAAAGAATACAGACTGAGTAGGTGCAAGTAAGTTTATAGTATAATAAAAAAGTTAAGTATAATATAATATTATACAAATAGCAATACTAACTTGGTTTAGTAGCTAACTGAATTTGGAAATATCTATTTTATGAAATATTTAGAAGAACTAAACTAATTTAGTAAAGTGCTACAGAAGGAACTGAGTTTGTATAAATACTGATAAAGATATATGTTAGCTCAATTGAGATATAGTATAGTATAGTTAGAGTTATCTACAAGCCTTCATCAGAATAGAACTATTAGGATACTTTGTGATAGAGCTCAGTTCCATAAAGACAATTTGGGATGCAAGTTGGTCTGAATAGTTCTCAAAATGAGGTAGCACAAATTAGTATAAATATAAATATTAGATTAAATATAAGGTTTTACAGTAATACCAGAGAGTTTGAATAGAGTATCAATAGGCAGATACTAGATATAGCAATTAGTAGGTAATCTATATAGTAGAATCTTTAAATAGACAATAACTAAAGTTGTATATATAGCCAATTATATTTTTACTAACAAATATAATTTAAAAATAATACTTAATAAAAAAATCTGTAGACAGTTTGTTGAAAATAAAAAAAAAAAAAGTAAAATTTTAAAAGATACTCAAATTAAAACTATAAGAAATATTTAAAATTCTAATATAAAATAATTGAGTAATAATTAGAGTTAAATCTTGAAACTTATTTTCTTGAGCTAAAAGGTTTTAGATTTAGCTATAGCTATTGAAACCCTAAACTATTACTGAAATTCTAAACTAGTACTGAATCTCAAATCAATACTAAAATCCCAAACTAGTATCAAAATCCCAAATCTCAAACTAATATCTAAATTCTAAACTAATATCTAAATTCCAAATTAATATCTAAATTCTAAACCAATATCTAAATCTCAAACTAATAACTAAAATCTAAACTAATACCTAAATTCTAATTCCAAATCTATACTAAAACTCTAAACTAATATAGTTTTTCTAAAATCTAAACTAATTTTTATATCTCAAACTAATATTTAAATCTCAAACTAATGCCAAACTCTAAACTAATATAGTTTTTTTCAAATATCTAAATCTTTAAACAATACACTTTATGATTATTAATTATTTTTTTCATATTAGCTATTTTACATTATTTAAAATTTAAATACAATTATTTTCATAAATTTGTATAGCTTATTTTAAGTACTTCAATTAATAAATATCTTTATACTTATTAACTAAATTAATATGAATAAAGAAATTAATTATTCATAAACCTTAATAGCTTATTTTAAATACTTTAATTAATAAAAGATCTTTGTTTATATTTACTAACTAAATTAATACTAATAAAATAAAATTAAATGTTCATAATTTTAAATACTTTGATTTATAAATAACTTTTATACCTACTTACTAAATTAATATGAATAAAATGATAATCTAATTTTGTATTTAGTAATACTAATAATAGTATATACTAGTAAATAATCTAAAAATTAAATTTTATAATCTCAATTTTAAGTATTAATTGTAACTAGGTAATGATTTTGTAAATAAGTAGGCCTGAGTAGAGATTTTTTAACAGATGCAATCTCCAACTACAAGTTGATTTTGTAAATTCTAACCAAATAATTTAATTAATTATTATTATTACTATTTTACAAATTGTTTTTTATTACTGTTACAGATAAAT